>CABFKC020000114.1:0-55062 GCA_901699155.2 Streptopelia turtur
CCAATATCTCTTCCCACAGGTGTCTCTTGGGTCCCTGGAACCACCTCAGTGCCAAGGGGGAGAGCATTGCTTGTATGGGGTGGAGGAGATGGGGTCTGGAATGAGGGTCCACAGGCAGTTTCTGCTGGTTGTTCAGGCAGCAACAAGCTGGGCTGGATATTTGGAGAGAGGAACTCTTCCTAAGGGCCTCCAATGGGCTTGGGGATGGTCTAGATGCATTCAAGGACCTTTACGTCCTTGTTGTAATAGTATGTGGGGCCCAGAACTGCACACAGCTCTCACGGTGAGGCCGCACTAATGCTGAATACAGCAGCATAGTCACCTCTTTTGACCACACGGCCATGCTGTGTTTGATGCACCCCAGGATGCCGTTTACCGTCTTGACTGCTGGGGGACAGTGTTGGCTCCTATTGACCCTGTGGCCAACCATCACACCAGATCCCTTTCTGCAGGGCTGGTCTACAGCCACTCTCTCCCAATCTACACTTGCACTCAGTGTAACTCTATCCCAGGTGAACCATCCAACTCTTGGACTTGTTCAATTTCATGCCAAGTGCTGGGTCCTGCACTTGGGTCACAACAACCCCAGGCAGCACTATGGGCTCAGGGAAGAGCGGCTGGAAATCTGCCCAATGGAAAAGGCCCTGGGGGTGTTGATCGACAGGGACTGAACATGAGCCAGCGTGTGCCTGGGTGGCCAAGAAGGCCACCAGCATCCCAGCATGCATCAGGAATAGTGTGGCCAGCAGGACCAGGCAAGTGATCATCCCTCTGTTCTTGGCACTGGTGAGGATGCACCTCAAATCCTGTGTTCAGTTTTGGGCCCCTCACTACAAGAAAGACCTTGAGGTGCCGAAGTGAGTTCAGAGAAGGGCAACAAAGCTGGTGAGGAGTCTGGAGAACAAGTCAGATGGGGAGCAGTGGAGGTAACTGGGGCTGTTTAGTCTGGAGAAAAGAAGGCTGAGGGGAGACCTTATTGCTGTCTACAACTACCTGAAAGGAGGTTGTAGCATGGAGGGTGTTGGTCTGTTCTCCCATGTGGCAAGTGGGAGAAGGAGAAGAAACAGCCTGATGTGGAACCCAGGAAGGTTCAGCTTGAACATTAGGAAAAATTTATTCATGGAACAGTTTTTGAGGCATTGGAACAGGCTGCCCAAGTATTGGTTGAGTCACCATCCCTGAAGGTTTTTAAAAGACATATAGATGAGGGTCTTTGGGACATGGTTTTGTGCCAGAGTTGGGTTAATGGTTGGACTCGGTGATCTTGAGCATCTCTTCCAAGCTGAATGATTCTATGATCTCATTGTGATGAGAAACATGGTGAGGCAGTTCACCCAGATGGAGTACTGGGATGGATGGATGGATGGATGGATGGATGGATGGATGGATGGATGGTTGGATGGAAGGATGGATGGGTGGACTGGGACAGAGAGGAGGATCAGCCTCTCTATCAACCAAAGGGCCGAGGCCAGCCATTGCATGATGTGTCATACAGTGATTTCAAAATGGGTCCATCCTTTGAAAAACCCTGTGTTACAGAGACATGTCATAGGACACCAGCTGTACCAGGGCCCCAGAAACAGGTAGACAGGCCTCTGAGTCACTGTGCTGGAGAAGTGCCATGGGTGAAGAAATTCCTTGACAAATATGGTTATCACAGATAAAATGCTCAATGCACAGGAGGTTCCTGAGATGAACTGGAAATCACTTCTGAAGAGACACAGGTAACTTATTGCTGCTGAAAGAAAAATGATTGAAACGGCTTCTTCAGTGCCACTTTCAGTTCCTGGTTCCTCATGCTGTAGATGAGGGGGTTCACTGCTGGAGGCACCACTGAGTACAGAAAAGATAACACCACATCCAGGCTTGGGGAAGATATAGAGGGGAGCATCAGGTTGGCAAACACGCCAGTGCTGACAAACAGAGAGACCACGGCCAGGTGAGGGAGGCAGGTGGAAAAGGCTTTGTGCCGTCCCTGCTCAGAGGGGATCCTCAGCACGGCCCTCAAGATCTGCACATAGGACACCACAATGAACACAAAACAGCCAAATATTAAACAGACACTAACCACAATAAGCCCAAATTCCCTGAGGTAGGAGTGTGAGCAGGAGAGCTTGAGGATCTGGGGGATTTCACAGAAGAACTGGCCCAGGGCATTGCCCTTGCACAGGGGCAGTGAAAATGTATTGGCCGTGTGCAGCAGAGCATTGAGAAACCCAGTGGCCCAGGCAGCTGCTGCCATGTGGACACAAGCTCTGCTGCCCAGGAGGGTCCCGTAGTGCAGGGGTTTGCAGATGGCAACGTAGCGGTCGTAGGACATGACTGTGAGAAGACAATACTCTCCTGAAACAAAAAAGACAAACAGAAAGACTTGGGCAACACATCCCAAAAAGGAGATGGTTCTGGTGTCCCAGAGGGAATTGGCCATGGACTTGGGGACAGTGGTGGAGATGGAGCCCAGGTCAATGAGGGCGAGGTTGAGCAGGAAGAAGTACATGGGGGTGTGGAGGTGCTGGTCCCAGGCTATGGTGGTGATGATGAGGCCATTGCCCAGGAGGGCAGCCAGGTAGATGCCCAGGAAGAGCCAGAAGTGCAAGAGCTGCAGCTCCTGTGTGTCTGTGAATGGCAGGAGGAGGAACTGGGTGATGGAGCTGCTGTTGGACATTTGCTTTGCCTGAGCACGGGGCGCTGTCGTGAGAAAAAAAAAGACAGTGAGAAGCCAGGGAAGAGTCCTCTGACAAAAATCAAACCAACTCCCACAGACCCTCCCCTGTCACACACAGATACTCTTGTGTTTTTCTAGGAGAAACTTTTTCAGCACTGTGGCTGGAGCCCTGCTTGGGGCTGGAAAATGTGCAACCAAGAGCAGGAATTCTGCCCATGGGCTGTCGATAAGTCAGCCCAGCTCTGCAGAAGTGGGGCCACGGGAACGGTGGGGACTGTCCTGGTTCTGCTAACACAGAAGGGCTGTCAGCACTTGCTTTCCCAGTGATGGGGAACAGAGATGGTGAAGGCAGTTTAAGAGTTCCAGGTTTTTCTACACCTCCCCCCCATATTCACTGCAGAGTGTTGTTGGGTGTCAGAAACCCTCAGCATTTCTGCTGCACTCAGGGAGAATAGAGCGAGTCCTGCGAGACCAGAGGGTGCCTGTGGGTCAGTGCAGAGTGAGGGCAACTGCTCTGTCCCTCTGTCTTGCTCCAGCTGCCCTGGGCTGGCACCTTTCTGAGATGGGGGCTGATCACTCTCCTATGTTACCCTTAAAAGCCACCAGGCACTGCTGAGAGCAGAGGGATCCACCTCAGACCATGACAGGTCTCACCCTTTCCTAAGGTCTCAGCACCCCATGTTTAGTCCAAGACACACACGGCTCATTCCCCAGCCCCACAGACTGCACTGCCCACAGCCCACAGGTCAGAGCAAAGCTGGGACACGTGTTCCCATGGACACACCTGCAGGAAAGGACCCACAAGATCAGGCTGTGACTCTGCAGCTGAAACTGCCATCCCCAGAGAGCCTGACAGCAAGAACAATATCCCAACAGCAGTGACCCAGAGCAGGGGAGCAAGAAGGAAAATGCGGTGAGGGTGGGTGTGAGAGAGGCCAGGGCAGAGGCAGCCGGGCACTCAGACAGCGTCACCCTTCCCCAGCTGTGCAGCCACCTCCCAGACAACAACATTGCCGGGCAGCTGCTCTCAGCTCCTGTGCTCTGCAGAGGAACTGGAGCTCTGGCTGCACAGGAGCTGCTTCATGCCTTGGAGCCCCCGGCCCTGAGGGCAGAGGCTTTGCTGGGTGGGACAGGAGGCCAGGGGGCTGCTCACAGGAGGGATCTGCACTGCAGGGGATCACAGGGATTTTTCTCTCTTCTCCCTCCCATAACAATTCCGGGTTTGGTTTCCTCTCATTTCTGATCATTTCCCTGCTGCCTGGAGATTCTCCCCCTGGGAGGTGTTTCCCTGTCCATGTCTCTTTCCTGTCAGTGCTCACAGACCATCCCACCCTCTTTGCCCTCCCCCTGGACCTACAGATCCTGCCTGTTCACAGGGCACTGCCTGGGGGCATCTTCCTGTCTGCAGGCTGGAAAACAGGACAGGTCAGACTAAGGCTGACGGGTCCAGCCAAGGTGATGCGGGTGCTGTGCACAGGCAGAGGGGTGGTGAAGGGATGTCATGAGCCTTCTGGCAGATGTACTGATCACTCAGAGTTGCAGTTCAGGAGTCTCAGTGACTTGTTAAAGCATGAGAGCTCATTTTGCATTTATCCCTTCACACATGCCCCTCCCCCCACCCCCAACTCCAGTCTTGGAATAGGAAACTGAAAGGACAGACTCAGGTAATCTCCTTATCTCTAAAGTAATACTTGTACACAAGCAGCAGAAGGACCATTCCCTGCTGGGGGTCGCTTCTTCCCCACAGTTTCTCCCCTCCTTGATGCTGGGATCTCCCGGGCAGGCTGAGCGCTGACCCTGGCAGGCGGCAGTGTCCCTGCCCGGCACAGCCCTGGGGTGCAGGGACCCTGCTCTGCAGGACAGCCCTGGGCACCCCTGGGTGCTCCCCCTGCAGTCACCCTCAGCAGAAGCTGCCATCATGCCCTGTCCTTTTGAGAGTGCAGCAGGGAAGCCCTGCTCTGGAGTGTGTTCTTCTCTACAACAAAGATACTGAGAGAGAGACCTGACAGATCCTGCAAACTGTGTCATGTACAAGCTTTAGGAGATTCTGCCAGGAAATGCAGCTGTATTATCCTACATACAGAGACTTACCGTCTAAGGACTGTGAAGACTTGTGTCTCAATGAGCCCTCAGCAACCAACAACCCTACATTGCCTTTCGCGCTCTGTGCCTGGCTCCTGTGCCCTCGGTGCTGCAAGCAGAGCCCTCAGCCCTGCTGCGCTTTGCAGAGGAGCTGCTCCTGGGCAGAGCTGTCTCTCTGCAGCGCTGCCTCTTCCATGAGCTCCCTGTGTCCCAGGACCCAGCCCAGCTCAGCAGCACAGGAGCAGCCCATGATGTCCCTTTCTCTGTCCCCTCTGGGCTCCTCCAGGTGTCCCTGGGGCTCCAGGGGCACAACTTCGAAGTTGAAGTAATCAGTGATGTTGATTCTCTCTCCTCTGAAGAGACACATCATTGTGTTCTTTGTAATAAACAATGAATTCGTATGACACCAAAGACATGGTGTAGCCACTGATGAATTTAATAAGAGGTGAGAGTCCCTGTGTCCTCTCGTTTTCCCTCTTCACCAGCAAGGTCTCTGAGATCTCTGTGGCTGGAGTCAGAACGACCAGCAGTGCACGGGGATCATGTCAGGAGTCACTGGAACCAATACAATCCTTTCCAGTCTATGGGACAGCAGGGGCAGCATCCCAGGAGCTGGGACAGCAGGACAATGTCACAGTGAGGCCACTCTCCACCATCTTGGAAAGCTCATGGAGACTGGGGGGACTCCCTGACCACTGGCAGCTCTCACACAGTGTGTGCACTTTTCAAAATGGCCAATGGGTGAGCAGGGGAACTAAGAGCTGTGCCCCAGAGCATGTCCACTGGGACCCCATTTCTGGGTGTCTGGAAGGGAAGGTGACGGGGTTTGTCCAGGGAAGGTTGTGTCTGTCCATCCTCTTTGCTTTCTGTGAGGAAAGGACAGGGTGGTGGATGCGGGCAGAGCAGTGGTGGTCTGTTACCTGGAAGTCACTAAGGCATTCAGCACCATCTCCCACAATATTCTTGTGCCCAAGGTTGGATATTATGGTTTGTGTCAGTGTGTAAGTAGATGAGTAAAAAGCAATCTGGATAGTTGGGCTTGGAAAGGTGCTGTAGAAAGGGAGAACCTTTCCAGTCATGAGGACAGTCCAGCACTGGAAGCTGTTTCCCAGGAGTGCGCACTCACTCTGTCCCAGAAAGTGACCAAGCTGTGTTTGGTTAAAGCCCTGAGTAATCTGGTCTGACCCTGCTTTGAGCAGGAGGTTGGTCAAGACACCACCTGAGGTCCCTTTGAGCCTGAATGATGCTGTCCTTCCTTCTCCTTTATGTTTTCAATTTAGGGACAGCTCTCAGGTGCTCCCTGAGCACAGGAATAATTCACATGAGGTGCAGGGCTGTTCTACAGGTGCCCCCAAACAGCCCTGACACACATCTATTGCATCCCTTTTCATTTGCCCCCAGCCAGGTTCTTCTTTTTTGCTCAGTTCATTCCCATCTTGTTGATCCTATCAGAACAGGTCACTCAAGAGGTGTCAGCATCCATGTACAGAGTCTGCACAGCAGCCAGGCAGCAAATCCATCATTACAGAAATGGAGACGAGACTCTTGACCAGCTGCTTGCACCCAGATGTCAGTGTGACATGTCTGCAGAGATTACAGTGAACACTTGAACTGTAAGAGCAGAGCATGTGAGTCCTGGTTGGGTATCCTGGCTTGTCTCCTGACCCATGTGGTGCTTCAGGCTGTGAAGAGAATCAAAACCAGCCATTGGACTGGGGTAGTTCCATTTTACACGTGTCACGCAGGGCAGATGAAGGGAGCTCAGAACTCCAGACTCTGCTGCACAGTTGGGACTGCAAAGACTGGAAATGCAGGTGACAGTGTCTGTCAGTGCACACACATAAAGATTCTGGCTTCCTTTGTGCGTTTGCACTGACCTGGGATCTGTTCATTGGCCTTCTTCGTCTCAAAAAGAAACTATTCTCCTATGCCCCCTCCACCGCACACCAGGGAAAAAAGAAAAAAAAAAAGAGAAAAGTCATAAAAGATGCATGATTTTGTGTTAATTTTGTCCAAGAGGTGTACTCTTTATATGATTACAAAAAAAACCAAAAACAAACAAACAAAAAAAAAACACACAGAGAGAAAAAGCATTGTTCTAAGAACTTCTTTCAAGACAAAACTGCTGAGGTGTGGTAGATGTTTTGAAAAGCAAGAATGACTGTTAGGAATGATATTAAAGGGCTTTAGTTTATCATCATCATCAGTAAGAATGAGGAGTTCCCTGTTACTGTTACTAGTGACAGCACCACTGTTCACAAACATCCTTCAGAGCATCTCCATTTTTCCTGGGCTCCAGAGCTCATCCTGCTCAGAGTTTGACAGGATTGCTGCAAACCCCTGTGACCCAAATCTCTACAACTGTCTCTGCTCAACAGCCTTTTACCTCAGGAAGGGGAAAACTCCCAATGAAGGAACCAAACTGTTAGTAACCGAACCAGTTTTACAAAATGTTCCTGAAAGGATGAATCAGTTTTGTAAACTGTCCCTGAGAGGATGTTCAAGCATGTCGTGTTCGAGTACACTCTTATCTTAACAAACCTAGCTTTTATCTTAGCCTAAATACGTATAGAGTGAGGACACTGCACATGATCAAAATAGTTCCAAGATGTAGCAATCGATGTTGTAATCAATATTGAGTAACCGTTATGTATCTTAATGAATATATGAATATGTATGTGAATGGACTGTATAAATACTGTGTAACTTAAACTGACCAGCGAAGCCAGCTTTGGGTGCGAACCCCTGGTTTCCCAGCGCTGAAATAAAGCACCGCATATAACTATGCCCGTGGTTATGTGTCCTGTTTGCTAACATTTTTGGCGACCCAGCTGGGGACATCGTGGGCTGCTGAGGCGAATCGCGTCTCGATCCTGCTCCGGCTAGCACCGAGGTATTCTTGGGGAGTGCATCGGACGCGACCTCTGCTGCTCATGACGGACCTCTGACTGGTAAGAAGGTGCTTTATCTGGATTATTGGGTACCCACCTGGTCTGGTAGCCTGCTGGTCAGGCATCTGGTAGCCTGCCGGTCAGACGCGGCGAAATCCACGCTCGGTTGGGCAGGGAGCTCCCGGGGTATTGCCTAGGCAGCCGTCCGTCAGACAGAGGGAAACCTCTGCAGGCTCGGCATCTGGTCTGGTTATTTGTGCGCACCTGGTCTGGTTATTTGTGTGCACCTGGTCTGGTTATTTGTGCTGCTCAGCACCTGGTCTGTAGTTCTGGTGAGTTAATCTGTATTTACTGTTGAAACCGGTGATTTTATCCTGTTTACTGTTGTTCTGGTAAAGTTACCTGTTTCATCTTTCTGTGTTAGTTATCTGTATCCTTCTGTGTTGATATGTCCAATTCAAATGTATCGCCATCAAATTGCTTTCTGAAACATTAGAAGGAGGCTGGGTTTGGACAGTTTATGCATAAAAAGAAGTGTAATTGTGATCTGTTTGCATATTTGAACTCGGTATTCGGTTTGTGTGTCTGAGCTCAGTATTTTAGTTTGTATGTTTATATTTTGTACCAAAAGAATTTGTTTGGGGAAATAATTACAAAATAAGAGCTGGTTCCGTTACTAAAGTGCCACCTTGCTCCCCCTTCAGATGCATCTGTACACATGAAAGTAAATTGAGTTAGCTGTATTGCAGTTAGTGTTGTTCTGTGGATAGACTGATTTGGATATAAAATTAATGTCAGGGATTGATGCTTAATATGCTGTTTGTTGACATCTGTAAGAAGTTACAAAAGGTAGGAGCTGAGGGACGTAACTACTGTTCAGCTAATTGGAATTACATATAAAGTTTATAATCACAGGAATTAAATGAAGAGAGAAAAGGGCAAAAGGAGCCTAAACCTGTGCCCGGCAGCTTCTCCTTGATAAATTGTGGAGGAAAAAAAAAAAAAAAAAAAAAAGGTGAAAAGCTGACTGTCTGCTAAAGCGGTGGAAAAGGGGGGGGAGAGCGACGGCTGCTAGAGTTGGAGCTACAGGTCCTCTCCTCCGGGCTCGCCGCCCGCAGGGGATGAAGCGGGGCTGGGTCATCAAACATAATAGCACCCCTGCGGCAGGCAGTAGGTGTGGAGGGGGAACCAGTCTATGTAAAAGTTCCATTTTCGCCAGGGACTTTAGTAATCTGAAAGCAATCGGCTGGTCCTTAATGGGAAAATCCAGATAAGGTTGCAATAATTAAGATGATAATTAAAATGCAGAATCCTGATTGGGATGATTTACAAGTGATTTTGGATACATTAATGGACCCTACAGAAAAAGATATGGTTATACAGGTTGCAGGGATAAAGTGAGAGAAGATATTCGGAATGGGAAAGTAGAGGCTAACGTTGATGAGAACTTTCCAAAAGAAGATCCCCAATGGAATTATAATACAGGAGGCGGGTTATGCCGTCTCCGGAGGTATCAGGATTGGTTATTGATTAGCGTTCAAACTGCTATGCCGAAGCAAATGAATTGATCAAAATTGTACAATGTGATGCAGGAAAAGAATGAGTCTCCCTCAGCCTTTTAGAAAGATTAAAAGAAGCTGCCAAAACTGGGATGTAAAATTTTTAGTAGACACAGGGGCTACTTAGTCTGTACTGAATTCCTTACAGGGGACAGTAGGTCACAGAGCTACAACAACTGTTGGTGCCACAGGGAAGGAGGAAGTACGGCCATTCCTACAACCCTTGGATTTGTGTTTTGGAGAAAAGGAACTAACCCACACGTTCTTATATGTTCCAGACTGTCCAGTTTCCCTTTTAGGACGGGATTTATTGACCAAATTGGATGTCGTAATAACATTTAAGGATGGAAACCTCGTAATGAAAATTCCAGAATCTAAGGTAGGACAAATTCTGTTATTAAAAGAAAACCTGGTAGTGAAAATACTGCAAGCAGTGGAGGAGGCTGTGATTCCTATGGTATGGGAGACTGACATACCTGGGAAATCAAAAACAGCCCAGCCTCTAAAAGTGGAACTGAAGGAAGATGCCAAGGCAGTGCAGTTGAGGCAGTACCCACTGAAACTAGAAGCTAGGTTAGGAATAGTACCTCTAATTGAAAAAGTCTTGAAATATGGTATTCTAGAGGAATGTGAATCAGAATATAATACTCCAATTTTTCCAATAAAGAAACCTGATGGTAGTTATCGATTAGTCCAAGATTTGCAGGCTGTAAACCAGATCACTAAGGACATTTATCCGGTAGTTGCAAATCCATATACCTTGTTAACATCTGTGAAAGAGAAATATAAATGGTTTACTGTACTTGATTGAAAAGATGCCGCCTTCTGCATACCCCTTGACCATGAAAGCAAAAAGCTATTTGCCTTTGAATGGGAAAATCCACACAATGGGAGGGAAACTCAATTAACCTGGACACGCCTTCCACAAGGGTTCAAGAATAGCCCAGCCATCTTTGGAAATCAGCTAGCCAAGGAACTCGAGGAATGGACTACAAAAGGTCATATCATGATCCCTCGACAATGGTATTTGTTGCTACAATATTGTCACGAAATATTACACAGAGGCACCCCGAGGTTAATTTAAGGGACAACAGAGTCCAAAACAACTTTTATTAAACCAGTGGGAAACAGGGTTTTAGCACTCCACATGTGACTTAAATACAGGTTCAGATATCAGTTGAGGAAATAATTTGAAGGGGCAGCAACTAATACCACAGGTGGTCCACAGTGTGCATGCACGTGGCTGCACCAAAACAATGCCGGAGCCGGCCCTGGGTCCCGGAGCACACACTTGCCAAACACAGTGCAGGATTATTTTTTAAAAGAGATACGCGCACTCGTAGTGAGTACGGGAAGAGTACACTCACGATTCCGCGAGGGTAAATTTATAATATACTCGCAATTGTGCGAGGGGCTCTCAGCGGCCACTCGCGCTTGTGCGAGGATTTAAAGTACACGTGCAAATGTGCACGGAAAATATATGTGCAAATGTGCACGAAAAGTATAAATATACTCGCAATTCCGCGAGAAGTTTTACTTACACACGTGGCGGTGAGGCAAGCGGAGTCTCCATCCCCGGGGAGCGGGGGGGGGGGGGCCCGTGGCTCCCGGCGGCAGTGGCCAAGCTCGTGCTCCGAGGGACCCGCACAAGGGGCCGAGTCCCGTTTTTATAGGCTGATCAGATTATGACTTGGAGGCACTCTAGAAGCTTCTCTGCACCCCCACATTGGAGTGGGATGCCCCTGAAGCCTCAAAACATCCCCCACGCTGGCCGCAGGCACCCAGCGGCTCAGTGGCGCCTCGGCACTCCCTTCTCCTAATGGGCCTGGGTGGTGTGCTCTGGGCCACACAAAAGAAGCTGTTAGCCTCAAGTAGCGGAGAAAGAGGGAGACATGCCTACTGGGAGAAAGAGGGGGGTTGCATTCCACTACAATCCCACCCTGTGACTACAGTCATAATCTGATATATATATAACTCTGGAGTGGTGTTATAGTCACCTCTTGCCTCCAAAGTAAAAAGGGGACAGTTCTGCCGGTGAGCCTTAATGTCCACTGTGGATCACCATATAGCATGTGTTGACTTACCCCTGCAAAACAGTTATTAATAACAGTATACAATAGAATTGAGGTAATTGCAACAATCAACAATTGCCCAAGGTAATTATTGAGTCCCAGCATCAGTCACAGCTCATTAGTGCTTCCATTCCTGTGAAGGCCTTCCTTCTGAATGGCTTGCTGGTATCAGCTGGATCCTTTTCCACCCCGTCATTGTTGGTGTTGTTTCCAAGGCATCTGGATGCTTTTCCATCCCTTGCTGGTGTTAGGTGGATCTTCTTCCACAATAGAAACAGAGATTTTGTAGAAAAAACCTACAACACTCATCAGTTGTTTTAACCTGAGCGTTTGGCTTACCTAAGAGTAGCAGCTTTATTTTGCATTCCCCATCAGTTACTCGTGCACACACACACGTTAAATCACACGCGCCCAGACACCCATAGGCCATGTGGGGTCCCCGGCTGCTGCAGCAATGGGGAACCGGTGTAGCTAAAACTTTACACCAAACACACACACAAGCAAACACCTTAAGGCAACCACTGCAATAGTGGGTTTAAGTTAAAAGGTTAAGCTTCTGCTTCAACTAAATGGGTTGTATACAGCAAATACACGTGCCTCTTTAACCCTCCAAAGCAATGGCTTATTATTATTATTTAAAATCTTCTACCATTTAAGGCAAAGAGTGTGTATTAACAAAAAAGGTCAGAAAACAGCCTTATATTTATCCAAGGACATTTCAATTTGCTATTCCAATGGACAAACATAAGTTTTGAAGAAAAGAAGGAACCAGAAAAAGCAGCTTCAAATATGCATAAAAGCAACATCAACAACAAAAGTAGTTAAGTCTGCTAATACTGAATGCGAAAGAATCTTAGAAGGTACAGTTCGTTCACATGTCCAGGCCGAAGCAAAGACTAGTGCCATGACTCTGCTTGCTGCTGGTCAAGATCCCCTATTAGTCTCTTAATATGAGACAGCTTGTTGTGGAGGTACACGCATCTGTACTTCTCTTCCACCCTGTCATCTTCTTTCACCCTGCAAGAAAACACAAAAACAGATCTCGGTCCCTTTGGAACCGGGCTTTCATAGTTAACATGTTGAACTAGCTCAGAAGTTTCTGAGCAGGAACTATCTCTTGGACCTTTTGTTCTGGGGGCAGGTCTTTATCGAGTTGTTGCCTGTTATTGACTCTTTATCAAAATCATTAATGACCTCCATAATGTCTCATTTAGCTGCAGTGGAGTGCCAGTAAATTTTTTTTGATAGCAAGTAATATTAGCAGCTATTTTAGTAAGCAGCAGTGGTGAGGCACATTGCCGGGTCCTAATGCGAGCTGCCTCTGAACCTCAGAGAGCACTGAGCCGGGGCGGGGCCGCTGGTCCCAAGCCGCGGCTTTTTCTTTTACTGCAGTTTGCAAGAGTGGGGGGGGGGCGCTCCCGCCCGCAGCGAGGCGGGGGCGGGCAACCTGAGGAAGGTGGTTGCCTCCCGGCGCTCGCAAGGCCGGGCTGCCCCGCCCCACACCGCCAGGACTTGGACGCCAGGAATGGTGGCGGGGGGGGGGGGGGGGGCCAGCCGGGGGGAGGTGCGCGGACAGGCGGCAGAAGCTTAACGGGGAGAAGTTTGCCTCCGTTTTTCGGGTCACGCCCGTACTGGACATGTGTTTCTAACAGCTCTTTTAGGCTGCTCCGCTTCGCGCCGCCAGTCCCGGGGCGGTCGCCAGCACTCGCGAGGTCGGGCTTTGCTATGCCGGACCCTCCGAGTTGCTGGAGACTCCGCTTCGCGCCGCCAGTCCCGGGGTGGTCGCCGGCACTCGCGAGGTCGGGCTTTGCTATGCCGGACCCTCCGAGTTGCCGGTACCGCTCCCACGAACCGGTGGCAGAGCCAGCAGTACCGCGTCCCTCGGCAGAGAGTGGGGAAGCATCCGAACTACCACTTAACAATATCCGATCACCCTCGGCACACGGGGCAAAACAAACAAAGCACGTACACGTCTCCATTTCAATGAAAGGGAGCACATCCTCTCTCTCATCAACACTGTTTTCAGTGTCGAGAAGCGGGGGGGCGGCGGGGCGTTCACTTAAAAATCCCACGCGCTTGTTTTGCCGCAAAACTTCTTCCTCTCTTTGGAAGTCAAGTTTACGCACAGCCCGCGCTAAGTTAAAGCAAACGGCCAGAAGGAAACACACCGCGAGACGCCAAGTTGCTGCAGAAATATTACTCAACCCTCCAAATAATTCCTCCATCTCTGATATCCTGCACGACTACGCCAAAATTGTCACGAAATATTACACGGAGGCACCCCGAGGTTAATTTAAGGGACAACAGAGTCCAAAACAACTTTTATTAAACCAGTGAGAAACAGGGTTCTAGCGCTCCACAAGTGACTTAAATACAGGTTCGGATATCAGTTGAGGAAATAATTTAAAGGGACAGCAACTAATACAACAGGCGGTCCACAGTGTGCATGCACGTGGCTGCACCAAAACAATGCCGGAGCCGTCCCTGGGTCCCGGAGAAGCACACACTTGCCTAAACACGGTGCAGGATTATTTTTAAGGAGATACACGCACTCGTAGTGAGTACGGGAAGTGTACACTTGTGATTCCGCGAGGGTAAATTTATAATACACTCGCAATCTTGCGAGGGTTAATTTACTCACACGTGCGAGTGTGCACGGAATATTACACTTACTTATGTGGAAGCACGGGAGGAAAATACACTCGCGGTTGTGCGAGGGGCTCTCAGCGGCCACTCGTGACTGTGTGAGGATTAATTTAAAGTACCCATGCTTATGTGGAAGCACGGGAGGAAAATACACTCGCAATTGTGCGAGGAAATAATTTATACACGTGCAAGTGTACATGGAAGAAAAATACATGTGCAAATGTGCACAAAAAGTATAAATATACTCGCAATCCTGCGAGAAGTTTTACTTACACACGTGGCGGCAAGGCAAGCAGAGTCTCCATCCTGGGGAGCTGAGGGGGCCCGTGGCTCCCGGCGGCAGTGGCCAAGCTCGTGCTCCGAGGGACCCGCACAATGGGCGGAGTCGCCGACGAGAATCCCATTTTTATACTGGCTGATCAGATCTGACTTGTAGGCATTCTAGAAGCTTCTCTGCACCCCCACACTGGAGTGGGTGCCCCTGAAGCCTCCAAAACATCCCCCACACTGGCTCCTTGACACTCCCTTGTAATAATGGCCCTAGCCAGGGTGCTCTGGGGCCAAACAAAAGAAGCTGTTAGCCTCAAGTAGCAGAGAAAGAGGGAGATGTGCCCACTCCTTCCAAAATGAAGGGGGGGAGGGGGAGAGAGGGGGGTTGCTTTCCGCCACAAAGAGAGATCAGGAGGTTACTATCTCATTTTCTTCTTCCTCTTCCTCTTTCTTCCCTTCTCTTGATGGTCCTGCTTTTTCATCATCCCTTACTTAGTGAGCTGACTTTCTTTGAAGCTTTTTTCTTTTTTCTAGGGGCAACTGATATTGGCAGGGATCCATCCTCTTGCCCATCTGCAGTGCCTGTCAGCCTGGGGTTTGAGTAGCAGCAGCTCTGGTCAGCGGGTTGGAGCAGCCACAGTGATTATTGCGTTGTTGTCAGATCTAGAGACCTTCTTTTCCTCTTGGGGGTACTGAACAATGTTGAACAGGGCTCAGCAGATATGGGCCAGGCTCCAGCACATTGCAGTGATCTGTGTCTCCCTGGAACTGTCAGGATGACAGCTCACCTCTTCTGAATATTCTATCAATTTTTCAGGATTCTTTACTTTTTCAGGGGTGCAGTTCCAAAACTTGGGACATGCCCACCATCCTAGGCATTTGCTGACGCTGTTCCACATACTCTGTCACTCGTAACTATCCAGCATCAGGGCAGATCTCTAGATGGTATTCTTAAATTGCTTGCTAACCTGGGCCAAAACAATATTCCCAAGAGATACCAATAGAAGTATTTTAACTACCCAAGGATGTTGAAGGTACCAATAATTTATTGTAATGAAGGAGGTGACATCACAGAAGAAAGTAGCAAATATGCCTTTCTGTATTTCGTCCATAAAAAAACTTCTCAGATGAGGCGTAGTTTCTAATTGTCTCCACAAGATGGTGTCGGAAGTACAGTAATGGCTTCAGTACAAAACTCAAATACCAGATTAAACTCAAGGTCACTATTCTAATAGCCAATTTCCCAGGTAAAACATCACTAAACGTTGCAGAGCACCTCAAAGTGCAAAAGCCGGCACCAGTCTTTAACATGTACAGTAAAAACAAGAGTAGAGTTCAGATCAATCAAACTGATATAAACAACAGATTAATCAATATTGTGACCCATGACTATCAACAGATACAAATCCGTTATTACCCCTCAGTTAATATGCTGTTATCTCAAGTTCTTCTTGCACCATGTTGGATGCCGAAAAGGACTGTTATGGCTTAATCCCAAGTGGCAAGTAGGATCACACAATCTGTCGCTCACTCCTCCTCCCCACATGGGATAGGAGAGAGGATCAGAAAGGAAAAAAAACTCATGGATTGAGATAAGAATAGTTTACTAGAACAAAAGAAGATAAAACAATAATAATGACAATAACAGCAACAGTAATAATAACAAAATAATAATAATAATTTGAAGAGGAGAGGAGACCTCACATCGCCCTAGGGTGGAATCAATGTGCTCAGCTAGCTCCCTGAAATGCCTGTACACCAATGCGTGCTGCACAGGGAATAAGCAGGAAGATATAGAAACCTGTGTTCAGTAAAGAGATTATGATCTGGTTGGAATTACAGAGACATGGTGGGACAGCTCACACGACTGGAATGTGGTCACGGATGGCTATGTCCTTCTCAGGAAAGACAGGCCAGCCAGGCGAGGTGGTGGAGTTGCTCTTTATGTGAGAGAGCAACTACAATGTATTGAGTATTGTCCAGGCATGGATGAGGAGCAAGTTGAGAGTCTGTGAGTGAGAATTAAGGGGCAGGCTGGCAGGAGTGATACTGTTGTGGGTGTCTATTACAGGCCACCAGATAAGGATGAGGGAGTTGATGAGACCTTCTACAGACAGATGAGATCAGCCTTGCAATTACAGACGTTGTTTGTCATGGAGGATTTTAACTACCCTGATGTTTGCTGGAAGGACCATTCAGCCACCCAGCCACAGTCCAGGAGGTTCCTCCAGTGCATTGATGAGAACTTCCTGATGCAAATGGTGGATGAGCCAACTAGGAGAGGAGCGCTGCTGGACCTCATCCTCACTAACAAGGAGGGTCTGGTTGAAGCGGTAAAGGTTGAGGGCTGCCTTGGCTGCAATGACCATGAGATGGTGGAGTTCAGGATCTTGTGTGGCAGGAACAGAATACCAAGCAGAATCACGACCCTAGAGTTCAGTAGGGCCAACTTTGGCCTTTCAAGCAATTGCTAGGGGAAATCGCAGGGGCAAGGCTACTTGAAGGTAAAGGGGCTCAAGATAGTTGGTTGACATTCAAGGACTGCTTCTTCCAAGCTCAACATCAGAGAATCCTGACACATAGGAAGTCAAGGAAGAGAGCCAGGAGACCTACTTGATTAAACAGGAAACTGCTGGGCAAACTTAAGTGGAAGAGGAGAGTTTACAGATCATGGAAGGAGGGGCTGGCCACCTGGGAAGAATATAAGGCTGTTGTCAAAGGATATAGGGAGTCAAGTAGGAAAACTAAGGCCTCCTTAGAATTAAACCTGGTGAGAGGGGTCAAAGACAACAGAAAGAGTTTCTTTAAATATATGGCAGATAAAACTAACAGCAGAGGCAATGTAGGCCTACTGATGAATGAGGTGGGTGCCCTGGTGACAGAAGATACAGAGAAGGCAGAGTTACTTAATGCCTTCTTTGTCTCTGTCTCCGCTGCCGGAGGCTGTTCTGAGGAGCCCCGTACCACTGGGGCCCCAGAAGAAGTCAGGACAATGGAGGAGTTTGCCTTCGTTGAAGAGGAATGGGTTAAGGAACAATTAAGCAGTCTGGACATCCATAAATCCATGGATCCTGATCAGATGCACCCGTGGGTGCTGAGGGAGCTGGCTGCGGTCATTACTGGACCACGCTCCATCATCTTTGCTAAGCCATGGTGAACAGGAGAGATGCCTGAGGACTGGAGGAAAGCAAATGTCACTTCAGTCTTCATAAAGGGCAAGAAGGAGGACCCAGGTAACTATAGACTGGTTAGCCTCACCTCCATCCCTGGAAAGGTGATGGAACAATTTATCCTTGGCACCATCTCAAGGCATAAGAAGGATAAGAGGGTCATTAGGGGCAGTCAACATGGCTTCACCAAGGGGAAGTCATGCTTAACCAAAGTCATAGCCTTTTTTGAGGACATAACCAGGTAGATAGGTGATGTCAAAGCAGTGGATGTGGTCTATCTTGATTTCAGTAAAGCATTTGACACCTTCTCCCACAGCATCCTTACAGCTAAACTGAGGCAGTGCAGTCTGAATGATCGGGTAGTGAGGTGGACTGTGAACTGGCTGAAGGAAAGAAGCCAGAGAGTCATGGTCAGTGGGGCAGAGTCCAGCTGAGGCCTGTATCTAGTGGAGTCCCTCAAGGGTCAGTACTGGGGCCTGTATTATTCAATATATTCATCAATGATTTCGATGAGGGAATAGAGTGTACTATCAGCAAGTTTGCTGATGACACCAAGCTGGGAGGAGTGGCTGACACTGGAAGCTGTGCTGCCATCCAGAGACCTGGACAGGCTCGAGATTTGGGCAGGGAAAAATGTAATGAAATATAACAAGGGCAAGTGTAGAGTCTTGCATTTGGGCCAGAAAAACCCCAGGTACCAGTATATGTTGGAGAATGACCTGTTTGAGAGCAGTGTAAGAGAAAGGGACCTGGGGGTCCTGGTGGACAACAGGATGACCATGAGCCAGCACTGTGCCCTTGTGGCCAGGAAGGCCAATGGTACCTGGGGTGGATTACAAGAGGGGTGGTCAGTAGGTCAGAGAGGTTCTCCTGCCTCTCTACTCTGTCTTGGTGAGACCACATCTGGAATATTATGTCCAGTTCTGGGCCCCTCACTTCCAGAAGGACAGGGAACTGCTGGAGGGAGTCCAGTGCAGAGCCATGAGGATCATTAAGGGAGTGGAGCACCACCCTTATGAGGAAAGGCTGAGGGAGCTGGGTCTCTTTAGCTTTGGAGAAGAGGGACTGAGGAGTGACACCATTAATGTTTATAAATATGTAAAGGGTGAGTGTCACAAGGATGAAGCCAGGCACTTCTCAGTGACAACGAATGATAGGAGAAGGGGCAATAGTTGCAAACTACAACACAGGAGGTTCCACTTGAATATGAGAAGAAACTTCTTCTCAGTGAGGATGATGGAGCACTGGACCAGGCTGCCCAGGGAGGTTGTGGAGTCTCCTTCTCTGCAGACATTCCAACCCGCCTGGACACCTTCCTGTGTAACCTCATCTGGGTGTTCCTGCTCTGGTGGGGGGATTGGACTGGATGAGCTTTCCAGGTCCCTTCCAACTCCTGACATTCTGGGATTCTGTGATTCTGTGATAATAACAGTAATAATAGAACATACAAAACAAGTGATGCACATTGCAACCACTTGGTGCCTGTGACACCAATAGCCCATTAGTTCCCAAGCAGCTGTATTTGCCCTGAGCTACCTCTACTTTCAATAGCGAGCATGACATCACATGCTAAGGAATAACTCTTTGGCCACCTTGGGTCGGCTGTCCCAGCTTTGTTCCCCCAGCTTCTTGTGCACCTGGTAGATCATGGGAAGATGAAAAGTCTTTGAGTAACCAGTAACAACCAAAACATCAGTGTATTATTCACCTTCTTCTCATACAAAATCCAAAACACAGCTACTAGAAAGAAAATTTACTCTATCTCAGCTGAAGCCAGGAAGGTATCCACAAGTAAACATGGTCTCTTCTCTCCAGGGGAGGCCATGGGGACCCAGTAAGATCATGAAAAGGAGGCTGGAGGATGATTAACATCTCCTTCAGTAAAAAAGCCCATGGATGGTTCAATGTGCACTGGAAAACACCCCAAGTCATAAGAAATGCTCTGAGCCCATTCCACAGCTTTAGGCCCCTGGAAAAGAGCTCAGTGACAATGACACCCAATCAGTTGTATCTGCATCCCTCACTGAGCAGCACAACCACTGTGGAGTCACCCCATGGTCCTGCAGCCAACTGGCTCTGCAGAGCATCACTGCCAGGTTGGGCACTGCGGGGAGCACAGGGAAGGGGCCAGGAGCACCAGGCCAGACCAGAGGAGGGATAGGGGGAGATCAGACATGAGCTGACCTGGACAGGCAGTTGCCTTGGAGAGAAAAATGCTGGTGTTGAGCTACTCCAAGATAATACCCAGAGTTTAGGGCGCAGGGCCAGAAGTCCTTGCTGTCCTGGTGCTTCACCAGACCTGGGAAGAGGCTGGAGAAAGATTGGTTTCTACCACTTTCCATCTCCCAGTGCCATCGTCCCTCCTGAAGAGAAGCGTAGAAAGGAAATCTGGAACCCTACGTCTTCACTGAAAAAAATATTCACCCAGAAGCCACATCATTTTGCTCTGGTATGTCAGTCCTGGTGCTCAGCACATGTCCTTAAGACAAGCTTCCCCACCCTTACACCAAAAGTCACTCCTAGACAAGGCTCCTCAGCTAGAGCTGAGCTGGAGAACTGGGTTCCAGCTGTGACCAGAAGAAGGACAAGGCCTCTCCTGGGTTCTCTACAGGGTTGGCAGCCTCCTGTGATTCCCTTTAGAAAAGGCAGCATGCAGAGGAGAACTTAGGAAACTGTTGACCATCCCTTTGTTCATTGGAGGCTTCTAGGAGCAGTCCCTCAGTCTCAATATCCAGCCCTCTTGTTGCTTCATGAACAGCCAGGAGAAAGTGCCTCAGGAACCTCATTAGACACCCCATCTCCTATAGCCCGGACAGGCAGTGCTCTCCCCATTGTAACTCTAATGGTTCTAGGGACCCAAGAGACACCTGTCTCTTGGACACCTGGGCAGGTGCTGTGCTCCCAGCAGCTCCTCTGCAGCCAGACCAGCTTTTCATGGTCAGAAGAGGACTCACTGCTGCTCATGGGGTCAGGGGGTCTCTTGGAAGCTGCAGCCACTGGCAGTGCCTGCTGGGAACTCCCAGACTGAGGACTGAGTTTTGGTGTCCTCCACCACTCCTCATGGCACCTGCTGCTGGGCCTTGTGCTGCTGGTCACAACCCTCTGAGCCTTGCTGTTCAGTCAGTTCTCAGTGGTGCTAAATAGGAATATGGCCATGAGCACATTGGGCTGCACTGGGAGGAGCATGGCCGCCCAGACAAGGGCACTTATTGTCCATCTTGACTCAGCACTGGTGTGGTCACATCTGGAGTGGTGTGTTCCATTTTGAGGATCCTTATTCTGGAGGAATGCAGATGACCTGGCATGTGGCCAGAGGAAGTCTGCCAAGATAGGGTTGGGGTCATGTATGGAGAGCGTGAGAGACGCTGGTTTCTCTAGCCTGGTGGAGGCTGAGTGAACATGCTGGTTTAACTGAAATGGTGTTAATCTTCATGCAGTTAGAAGCTTTTCTCCTTCATAGCTAGCACCGCCTTTTGATTAGACTTACTATGAGAATAACGAGATAACGCTGCTTCTTCCCTGGGATTGAGTCAATCTTTTCTTCCACTAGCTTCCCAGTGTTTGGGATTTGGTATCAAGGTGATGTAAGATGTCACTGATATCTTGACTGTTGTCAGGGAAAACAAGGACTTCTTTGTCTTTCCAGCTGCAGGTCTGCTCAGGACAAGGGTGCTCCTGTCTCTGGGACGGGCTGTTTGGTATGACCGGAGTTACAAGAGGGGTTGCACTGTGTGCCATTTATTTGAATTTATATATATATTAGTAGTAGTAATAGTAGAATATTATTATTGTTGTTGTTGTCTTATTAAACTGTTTTTTTCTCAACCCATGAGTTTCTCCCCTCCCTTTCAGTTCTCTCTCTTATCCCACTTAGGGGGATGGAGAGAGTATGTAAGTGGCTATCATGGTCTTAGTTGTGGGCTGGGGTTAAATCATGACAGGAAAGAATAGTAGTAGCTCTAGAGAACTTCAGAGTCACTTTCCAAGATGATGGCAGTTTTTTCGTAATGGGAAAAAGCATGACAAAGGAAAACCATCATAAACTGCAGCTTTGGAGGTCCAGAGTGGACCTCAGGATAAAGAAATGTCATTCTGAGCATAGTACTGTGGTCGTTCAGAGGGAGTCTGGATCAGCCCTTGGCTTTGTGTTTCAAGAAACAGTTGATGAGGATGAAGAGACAGCAGCACAGGTGGGGACATATTGTGGGGAGAACAAGGTGGGGAAGCGCATTGTGTGTCTGCAGCCTGCAGGGAAACAGCCACAGGCCTGGGACAGTGCAGGATGGACTGTGGTGGAGATGGCCAAGGGTGCTGGCAAGCCTGAATGTCCCTGAAAGACCCAAGGTCTTTGTCCCCTTGGTTATGGCTGATGTCCCTGCCACTGAGGCGTAAGAGGAGACACATCATTGTCATGGTCACGGGGCCTCATCGCCTCCTTGCACCCTCCCAGGAAGACCAGGAAGTGTCACACCACTGTCCTTCACTTGGCATTGCGCTCCCCACATCCCCAGGAATAGCCCTGAGACACATGTGAGGGACAGGATCTCCCTTTCTAAGGGTGGAGGGTCAAGGATTGGCCATTCTCCTTCATCAAACAAACCAAGGGTTTCCTCAGCATCAGAACTGCCTGTGCTTTGCCTTTGTCTGATGTAATCACAGCCTCCAAGTATCTGCTCTAATGAGACCCTGGGGTGGCTTTGTCAGTAATGGCCTCAGTGGGGCCCATTAATGCTTCAGGTTACTTTGGAGTTTGCTTCTGGCTTTGACTTCTTGAGCAGATTCTTCAGTCTGTCCTTGGTATCTGAGGTTCATGGACTCAGCACCAAATACGCCATGGGGCTCATTAAAACACAGAAAGCCCTAACAAGCCATGTTTCTTCCCATTATTTTGTTCAAGTCTTCAAGACTTGTACAATGAATTGGAGAGGTTTCAGTGGGATACTTAATGATGAAGATTTCATAAAGGAGGGTTTTTTTCTTTCAAGAGTATTTTCTAACATTTTTCATTTATAGAAGAATGATAGCAGCATTCTACAATGGACATTGATCCAAAGGGTCTGCTGAAGATATATGGACTAGCAGGAGAACAGTCTCTTGAGGTCACACACTGTATGGACAACCTCAGTCCTCACCCGCCGCAATCCCACGAGTTCCCTCATCAGCCACCTGGGACTTGCATCACTTTTCCTCACATCAGACTTCTTCACTGCGATCTGCAGCTGGATGGTGCAGCTCCTGTACACCAGCTCCACCTGCTCTCCTTAGAGACCTGGCTGCGCACAAGCACTGAAAGGTTTCTGTTCAATGCCAATGAAGAAAACATAAACACTACACAATTTAATAAGCAGTAAAACACTTTCCTCAACTGTATGTCAAAGCTGGATCTAATGAGGTCCATTGTCCACAAGGGATTTCCATACAAGAACTGTTTTAAACAAAGATAGGAAAGGATAGATATAAACACAATTAAAATGTTGAGTAATGTGTTCACTAGAACTCTGAAAAATTGAGTTTCTGGCTCCCTGAAACTCAAAGCAGAAACCAGACAGTAGAGAGGAATCTGAATTATCAAATACCAAGCTGAGAAGGGAAACTGAGAGCACTGGGATGGGCTTATGTCCAAATAGTCTGCAGAAAAGATGTCCTTAGACATGGCTATTTCATCAGGAGAGGTGGAAACTCCTGAATGACAGTGGAGATGAACAATAAAGTATTGGTAATTAAAGTACAGGGGAAGATCAATCTTTCTTCTCCTGCCATTAGTTCAGACTGGAATTTCCCATTCTGTCATGGTGGGAATACACTGCCAGCTCTTAAAAGTATTCAAATGATTCAGCTGATTAAAATGTGATTGATTGGTTTTTTTACATGTAAAACAAAAATAAAAAACCATGCACCTTTCCAGGCAGACATCAGTGTTCCGACTATGAGCAGCCGGTTCCACTTTTAGGGGCACTAGTGTACCTGACGTGTTGGTCTGGATTAGCATCTATCACAGAGGACCAGTGGAAGACCTGAGCACCTTGCAAGTCTCAGGTGGAGACTGAGCAGGGATTGGGCATCTGCACTGGCACCAGCTGTCTGTGTCCCTGTAGCTAAAGGTATTTGTGTCCTACAGCCATTCCCAATTCTGGAAAACTCTTTCCTTAAAAAAAAAAGAAAAAAAAAAAAGAAAAAAAAAAGAAAATAGTTTTCCTCCAAAGACTCAAAGACTTACTGACACCTTTCTTTGATTCTTTGATTTGGTTCTTTGTTTTCACTTCTTATTTTCATTAACATTAACCGACATTTGAGAGGACTATGATAATTGAAAAAATATCATTTTGTGTCTTGCACAAAGCCAGTGCACCCAAAACCTTCCCTGTCCAAGGCTTCTCAGTCTTTATCCAGATCTGTTGACCTTTCTTCACTGGTTTAGATGTTGGTTTAGATGGTCACCTACAGCACAGGAGGATTCATGCCCCATAAACGTCTGCTCTGCTCCAGTTAGAAACAGGACCCAACATCATCATAGGACAGTAAGGGAAATGAGGGTGGAAGGGACCTCGAGAAGTGTGCAGTCAACCCTGTGAGAAACAGAGCTAGACGAAGTTTTTCAAAGCTTGGTTCAGCCCAAGCTTGAAAATCCCCAAGAACAGAGACTGCAAACTCTCTCTAAGTTCCTGGTTGAGCTCATGGGGAAAAAAATACTTTCCTTATATCATGGCTGAACCTCTCCTCTTTCACCATCCACTCTTTTTCTTTTGTCTTTCTATCATGCATCATGGTGAGGACCCTGGCTCTGCATTCTCCATGACCTCCTCACTGGTACTGAAAGGCTGTGATGAAGTTCCCATCAACCTTACCTTCTCTGGGCTGGACAAGCCTGGCTCCCTCAGCCTCTCCTCCCAGGGAAACTGCTCCAGTCCCTCGCTGTCTTGAGAGCCCTTTGCTAAACCAACTCCAGCTTGCCAATATTTTTCCTGAATTGGGATCTGAAATCTGGATGGAGTATTCCAGAGAATCCCTTCCCTCCATCTCCTGGCCATGCTCCTGGTGGCACAGCCCAGGGTGCTCCTGGCCTCCCTTGCATCAGGGCACACGCTGCCTCCTGTCCAGCTCCCTGCCCACCCAATCCTTTCCCACAGGGCTGCTCCCAGCCAGGCAGCCCCGGCCTGTGCCACTGCCAGGGTGAGTCCCCTGCAGGGGCAGACACTGCTGTTTGTCCTGCTGGGGTTTCTTGAGGTTCCTGCCAAAGATGTGTTTTCCTCCTCCTCGAAGCCCTTCACTGAGCACAGAGGCCTGGGAGGGTGTTTCAGTAAAGACTCAGGCACACAAGGCATTGAGTCCCTCAGCACCAGCATCATTCTCTGCTGTTGTTAAATTCTTCTCCCACTCAGCAGCAGCCCCACATTTCCCTTGTTCAGGCTTGGTTTCTGATGCAGAAATTGGAGCTCTTGGTTTTGCTCTCGATTTTTCGCAGAGCCACCAAATCAAGATGAGCTTTTCCTTTCCCAAAGTCATCCCTGCACAGCAAACGTGATGTACATAAACTCCTTATCTCTACCTGTCCTTGCTGTCACCCCTGGTAGCTGCTTTGTGGCCCCTGTCTGCACCTTGTGCTGTGACAGCGCAGACCTGCTGCCCCACAGATGCTCCCACAGCCCCACAGGGCAGGCTCAGCACAGGACAGGGTGCATTTGTGGTGGGGAATGGTCTCCCGATGTGATGCCCACAACAGTCCTTGGTGCTTTGTCACCCATGGCCTTCCTGTTGGGAAGCCTCTTCAAGCTCCTGTCACCTGTGGGGTTCACAGACAGCCCTGCTCCAGGGTCTGCCAGGATCTGGACCAGGAGGGAGGTTGGGCAGGGCTGACCATTCCCTGAGACAGGCCCTGAGCCCAGCAGGAGGATGGACATGGCCTCACAGGGAACCTCACCCGTAAACCTGGGATGAGCGGCCAGTGCTGGAAATGGCCCACGAGAGGTGGCCAGTGGTTGGGTGGTGACGAAGGCCCTGGGCCACCTTCCTCGTCTGTTCATGCCACCATGGCCACAGACGAGCCTCCTCCTCTCCTGCACCTGCATGTCTTTGATCCCTTCCACAAGACCTGGCTCTGCACCACAATCCCCAGGTGTGAGTCTTCACCCTGCATGGCCATGCTGCATGAGATGTATACTGATGTTTTTCTTTCCCAGGTGCTGTCCAGCCCAGTCCAGCTCCATTGATGCTCTGTCACCTCCCCTGCCCTCCCTCCACCCGCAATGCCCTCCTCCCAGCAAAGCCCAGTCTGGGCTGGTCCCACAGCAGTTCCCATTGCAAGTGCTCTGGGCACTCACCCCACAGCCTCTGCCTCTCTGAAGGGCACAGCAGCTCCTGAGGTTCAGAGGGGGGCTCACCTCAGAGGTGGATGAACATGCATGGCAGAAGGAAAAGGAGGCATCCTGTGTCCTTCGCTCTCCTCTCCACATGATCCTGAGATGTCTGCAGGCCTTCCATACCATCCCATTTCCCCCAGGCCAGCACAAAGCCCTGGCCCTTAAGGTCGTCAAGAGCTCTTACTGCCCCAGGCACAGACCAGCCTTCTCAAAGCTGGTGCATCCAGGAAAGTCTTTTCATTTCCCATTCATTCTTTCTACACTAAGGGTAGATCTCAGACAAAAAACAAAGTTGTTGTAGGTTCATTTATTTACATACATTGGGAGCCCTTTGCAGGGGGAAGTAGGCAGCCTGTGGGTGCTGAAAAGAATCAGCTTCCTTAGAGCATCCTTGAACTCCTGCTCCCTCATGCTGTAGATGAGTGGGTTCAGTGTTGGTGGTGCCACCATGTACACAACAGCCAACACCAGGTCCAGGGATGGGCAGCAGATGGAGGGGGGCTTCAGGTAGGCAAAGGTGGCAGTGTTGACAAGCAGGGAGACCACAGCCAGGTGAGGGAGGCACATGGAAAAGGCTATGTGTTTTTTTCCCTGCTCAGCCCTCAGCACAGCCCTGAAGATCTGCACATAGAACAGAATGATGAAAGCAAAACATCCCAAAAATAGAAAAGCACTAAAAGTAAGAAGCTCAGTTTCCCTCTGATAAGAATCAGAGCAGGAGAGCTTGAGGATCTGGGGGATTTCACAGAAGAACTGGCCCAGGGCATTGCCCTTGCAGAGTTGCAGGGAAAATGTATTGGCCGTGTCCAGCAGAGCATGGAGACACCCACTGGCCCAGGCAGTTGCTGCCATGTGGACACAAACTCTGCTGCGCAAGAGGGTCCCGTAGTGCAGGGGTTTGCAGATGGCAACATAGTGGTCATAGGCCTTTATGGTGAGAAGAGAATGCTATCAAGAACAGGTAGAAAAAGAGCTGTGCAGGGAGCGCACCTTTTATACGAGATAGCCCTGATGTCCCAGAGACAATTTACCATGGATTTGGGGAGAGTGGTGGATATATAGCCCAGATCAAAGAGGAAGAGGCTGAGGAGGAAGAAGTACATGGGGGTGTGCAGGTGCTGGTCCCAGGCTATGGTGGTGATGATGAGGCCGTTGCCCAGGAGGGCAGCCAGGTAGATGCCCAGGAAGAGCCAGAAGTGCAAGAGCTGCAGCTCCCGTGTGTCTGTGAATGCCAGGAGGAGGAACTGGGTGGTGGAACTGCTGTTGGACATTTGCTGCCTCTATGCACTGGGACTGTCCAAAGAGGAAAAGGTATAAATAAGTTAGGTAAGATTTCTCTGGGCAAAATACCTTCAATACTCATAAAAATCCCCTAATCACCTTGGCCCTTTCAGGAAGACTTTGGCAGGTGTCTTTCATGAACTGTGGCTGGTGCTGGCTGATGGTGTCACTGGGAGCAGGGCCTCTGCTGTAGGCTCTGCAGGAGTCAGTCCCGCCCTTCCACAATAGGTAAATAGGAACACGGGGTAATCTCAGTTTAAATCCACTCATGATATTGAAGAGCTTTTCAGCATTGCCACTCCCATTTCACCACACTGCAGAGCAGAACTGTGGGAACTTTGTTTTGTTTCTTCTGTTCCAGTTTTCCCACCACATCTGAGGGGTGTTCTTGAGGCAGAAATGCTTGCTATTTCTGCTGCATACCAACTGACATCTTGAGGGTGCTAAGAGGCAAAGTGACTGCCAATGCAGAGTGAGGGCAGCTGTCTGTCCTTCACTCCTGGTCTCAGCTGCCCTGGGCTGGTTTCTCCTTGATCTGGAGGACAATCACGTCCAGATGTTCCCCTGAGCAGAAACTGGCCACTGCTGAGAGCAGAGGAATCCAGTTTCCAAGGGCAGATCACCAAACTTTTCACCCCACCTCACTGTACCTAAGGAGGATCTCAGCTCTGCCCTTCCAGCCAGGGATACACATGGCTCATTGCAGCTGCCCACATACAGGTGATAAGCCGCACTGCCATGGCCTTAAAGCCAAAGCGTCTTCTCCATGGGACTGTGAGATAGCACAAGGATGTCATGGCAGAGCTGTTTGCTTCTAGAGCGCAGCCCACAGCTCAGCAGGAACCTCCAGGGAGAGTCAAATGTCCTAAATTTGGGCTGTCCTGAAAAGAGAATCCACTCATTTGCATTGCCCTGGACCTGCAAATTAGGAGATGACTTGACACTTTACTCTGATGGATACCTCTGCATGGCAGGACCCACAGGACTGGTCTCTGAACTGCAGGTTAACCTGAACCCCACCCCAGAAACTCCAGTGATGAGAACAAGGTGAGCAAAGATAGGAGAGGAAAAGGACAGAAATGCCACAGAGCTGCTGCAGATGGAGCCAGGAGACAGACAGACAGTTGGGTGCTTGGTAATTTCTCCACTGGTGAAAACTTGAGGCCTTGTGAGTGAGGATCAGGGGAAAGGCCAGTAAAGATGACATTGTGGTGGGAGATGAGAAACCTGCAGTCAGGGTGAGGAAGAGGATAGAGAATCTTCTCTAAGGATCTGAATTAAGTCCCTGGGTATAGAAGCCTGAGTCTCCCTGGGGACTGCAATGCCCCTGGCATTTTCTGGAATGGGAATATGGCAGCACACAAACAGTCCTGGTGGTTTCTGGAGTGTCTCAGGACATCTTAGCACAGCTGAAAGACTGGCCAACTAGGGTAATGCAAATCTGGATCTGACACTTCTGATCAAGGCAGAGCTGTTCAATGATGTGAAAATTGTCTGTCATGGCCCTTAAACAGCAGAGTGCCACCTCTCAGGGTAGTGAGGAAGCAGAACAGAAGACTGCAGATTCTGGACATTAGAGGAGCAGATTTTGACCTATTCTGGGGAGTTGTAGTAGGGATTCAGTTCTCAGTAGCACCGAAGGGTAGCAGAGCTCAGCACAGCTGGTCTTCAAGGACAGCATCATCCAAACAGAACATTTCTTTGTATAAATACAGAGGCAAAACCTAAAAGTGAATTCAAAATAATCATAACAAGCTGTTCCTACTTCAGGAATGCTTAAAGAAGTAAACAAAGATACTGATTGGACAGTGCTGAATATAGAAAGAGTGGGTGTAGATAAAACTGTGATATTCTATGTCCTTTTTGCCTCAGATTTCACCGGCAAGGTCTCCCAAACCTTTGTGCCTCAAGGTAAGACTCTGGAGAACAGCCAGTTGTGGACCAGAATCAAACCAAAGTCTACTTGCGCAAAGTCAAACATTGCCAGTTCATAGGAAAACAGGTTACATCCAAGGGTGCTGAGTAAGTAAGACAATGTCACAGTGAGGCCACTCTCCATCATCTTTGAATGGTCATGGAGACTGGGGGGACTCTGACACTGGCACAAAGCGAATGTTGCATGTGTCTTTCCAAAAGGTCCAGAGGAAGAGCTGGGGACTAAAAGGATGCTCATCTTCACTTCGGATGAGGAACGTGTCCCAGAGCACGTTGTCTGGGATGGCATTTCTGGGTGTATGAAACAGCAGGTAACTGGGTTAACTCAGGGAATATGTACATCAGTTGTGGTCTAGCACTTGAAAAGCCTGATACCTAAAATCATCAATTAGTAATAAAATAAGACTATATGAATAAGTGTCCTAGATTTAAGGCATGAATCCTGTCTGCAATTGCTAACCTAAAGTTACATAAATCCTTTCAGTTTTAGTGCTCACACAACAAAGATAAGAACGGCTTGCAAAACAGTCACGAACTATGGACACTATTGACCTTGTAGTTTAGACATTTTGAGGCCCACACAATTAGTTGAGTCTTGCTTTAACACATATCTCAAGACTGTTGGATAAAGAGTCCTTCAGCTGAATGTTGCTGATTATAAACTTGGATTTTAATGAGGATTGAAGCCTAATGGCTACAAACCCTCAAGAAAAGAGGAGGCATTAATTATACTTAAAATCAGCAATTAGTAATAAGTTGATAAGAATAAGGGTCATAGATTTTAGGCACTTCTTAAATGAATAAGAATAAGGTTCACAGATTTTAGGTTTTAAGCACTTATTAGGCATGAAGTCACAAGAATGGTATATTTCAAGTTAAGCAGGAGGTGGGTAGGAGACCATGCCCTTGGTCTCAGAAAATAAGGTGACGACAGCAGCTGAAGCAGGTCACAAACCAAAAAACAAAGGAATGTAATGCATATGCAAAGGATTTCTTGGAAATGGAATGAAAATGTAGAATAAAACCTATGTCTGGGAATTGTTCAGGGTCCTCATTAGGCAGAGCGATCCTGTGCCTGAGTGATGTGCGTCGGTCTTTAAAGGGATGCTTGTTTCTAAAACCTTAAATTCTGCTTTCAGAAGTTTCTTCAAGTAGCCAGTTTTACAGTATCAGGACCTACCTGTTTAACCAGGACTGCTGGTAAACAACCGAAAGTGGCTTGGTGGTTCACATCCCCCAGCTCCCTCAGTATCCTTGGATACATCCCATCTGGCCCAATAGACTTGTGGGTGTCTAAGTGGTGTAGCAGGTCACCAGTCATTTCCTCTTGGATTATTTGGGCTTCATTCTGCTCCCCATCCCTGTCTTCAGGCTCAGGGAGGGTGTGTACCTGAAGCACAACTGTTTTACTACTAAAGACTGAAACAAAGAAGGCATTCCACCTCTTTCCAGCTGTGTCATTTCTCCTGCCAAAATTAGATTTAGGTCCATAAATCACCATTTCATTGTCCCATCATTAGTCAGGACACCAAGAAAAGGTTGGCAGGGATCTCCTTTACCCCTGCTAAGGGGAGGCTTCCAGCTGAATCAATCGGAGCGCCTCATCCTGGGTTTATACTCCTGGGGATAGAAAGGGATTCAGAGGTAGCTATCTCTCATGCTTATGTTAAGGAAAGTTTCATCTCACAAGGTTTCCCAAATCAGATAGTCGAACGAGGATGCCAGAAATGCTTCTTAAATAAATAACTTATTTGTAAGCTATAGTGTAGATAACAGCTGAAGCTGAGGCCTCCAGAAGAGGGAACCCAAGCAAGGAAAACCCTGAGCAGTTTTACCCTTACAAGCCAAGCTTCCCACCCCTTCTGTGTGAATTCAGGTAAATTGTGAAATAAGAGTCTGGGATCTCCCTGTTCTTCACTGGATTCCTTCATTTTCCTGTCTCTGTGAACTCTATTAAAGCTCACAGTTTCCTCTATGTATCTTGTATGACCTCTGGCAACCCAAATGTCAGCTGGTATTTGCATCTGAACATCTCATCCTGCCGTCTGTCTCAATTAGCATGGGAGTTGAGAAAAGAGGCTGACATGCAGGTGTTTGCATTGTGTGTCTCTTTTGTGCACCCCTGAACAGAGGCAAGAGGAATCCCACCTGCTGTGGGTTTGTGGGAAGGACGGATGGGACCTGTGTCTCCTTCAAATGCTGGGAACAGCAATGCAGGATGAGATGCCTCCACTGACTCTGCTGAATCCGTTTCCTCTGCATGGGTAAAGAAGATCCCTCCCTGTCTCTCTCTGGGTGTCCTGTGTAATAATAACACAAGAAAGGTGATTTTTAGATGTAACTTTGTCTCCGAGAGGGGAAATCATACTTTTAGAAATGTGTCTCCGGCCAGCTGAGAGAGGGAACATCAGTGGTGACTTCAGCCTGTTTCACAGCAGGTTCCCCTGGAGCCCCAGGGACACCTGGAGGGAGCCCAGAGGGCCAAGAGAAAGTGCTGCCTTGGGCTGCTCCTCTGCTGCTGAGCTGGGCTGGACTCTGGGATGGAGGGAGCTCATGGCAACCAGGTAGCACTGTAAAGAGACAGCTCTGCCCAGGAGCAGCTCCTCTGCAAAGCGCAGCAGGGCTGAGGGCTCTGCCTGCAGCACCGAGCGGAGAGGAGTGAGGAAACAAGAGGTATAAGACAGTCTGGGGTGGGAGGGCAGAGGAGAGTTCACTTGGAGAAAAATCTTCATAGCCCTTAGCATGGTGAGTCTCTGGCTCCAGGGCAATGCAGCTCCAGTTCCTGGATCGATTTCCTAAAGCGAGCACATCCCACAGCCTATGGGATCTCTCATTAGGATGCTTGCAGTTTCTGCAGAGTAAAGAAAATGGACCTGCTTTGGGGCACAGCTGTTCTGCTGCACCTTCAGGGGGACAGGGCATGTTGGTGTACTTCACCCAGGGACAGCTACAGATTGCAAAGGCAAGTATGCACCCGGGGGTGCCCAGGGCTGTCCTGCAGAGCAGGGTCCCTGCACTCAGGGCTGTGCCAGGGCAGGGACTCTGCCACCTGCCAGGGTCAGCGCTCAGCCTGCCCAGGGAGATCCCAACAACACTGAGGGGAGAAGCACCAGGTGGAAGGAGTGACCCCCACCAGGGCACGGGTCCTTCTGCTGTGGAGAGGGTGCTGCATGGGTCAGGGCTGCTCACAGCTCCAGATCACTCTAGAACATTTCCAACAGGACTTTTCAAGGGGAAGGTAAAGACAGGGATTACTGTAAAGCTAAGGAGCTTTTCTGAGTCAGTGTTTTCAATTTGCTTCTCCTGGGGAATTTGAGAAGAGAAATGGAAAAGGAGCTCTCATGCTTGAACAAGTCACTGGGACCACTGAGCTGTAACTTTGAGTGGTCATCAGCTTTGACAGGATCCTCCTTCTGCTACTCCTCTTCTATGGACAGCACCAGCGTCACCTTTGCTGGACCCAGCAGGGTTGTTCTAGCCTGCACTTCTCCACCTGCAAACAAGAAGATGTGCCCAGGGAGTTCCCTGCAAACAGGCAGGTGTCTGTAGGGCCAGGGTGAGTGCACAGTGGGTAGGGTGGGGTCTGTGAGTGCTGACAGGGAAAAGACACAGAACATGGAAACACCTCCCAGGAGGAAAATGTCCAGGAAGCAGGGATATGATCAGCGAATGAAAGGAAACCCAAACTAGAAATTTTGTGGAAGGGAGAACACAGAAAACTCTGTATGATCCCTTCCAGTGCAGAGCCCTCGTCTGATCAGCCCCCTGGCCTCCTGTCCCACCCAGCAAAGCCTCTGCCCTCAGGGCCGGGGGCTCCAAGGCATGAAGCAGCTCCTGTGCAGCCAGAGCTCCAGTTCCTCTGCAGAGCACAGGGGCTGAGAGCAGCTGCCCGGCAGTGTTGGTGTCTGGGAGGTGGCTGCACAGCTGGGGAAGGGTGACGCTGTCTGAGTGCCCGGCTGCCTCTGCCCTGGCCTCTCTCACACCCACTCTCACCGCATTTTCCTTCTTGCTCCCCTGCTCTGGATCACTGCTGTTGGGATCTTGTTCTTGCTGTCAGGCTCTCTGGGGATGGCAGTTTCAGCTGCAGAGTCACAGCCTGATCTTGTGGATCCTTTCCTGCAGGTGTGTCCATGGGAACATGTATCCCAGCTTTCTTCTGACCTGTGGGGCTGTGAGCAATGAAGTCTGTGGGGCTGGGGAATGAGCTCAATCTCTCTGAATCAAATGCCATCATTAGGACACATCGCTATCTGCTTGGGTTTACCTTATAGGCTGTGAGCTGCCCTCAAGGTTCCAAATCTCTCCCACAGCATCTTCCTCTTATCTGAAACTCCCTTGGAGAGGCAGAAAGATTCTGCGACTTAGGAAATGCTGTTGGGTGGGTGAAGAGGGCCATGTATGCCCTGGGTTATAAGGCAGCTGCTCAAACCTTGAGAAAAGGTTGAGACATTTAGTAGTCTGCATCCAAGTTTAGTGGATCAATCTTCTCTCAGCAGTGCCTGATGGATTTTCAAGATAACATGGTAGCATAATTGCACTCCATCTGAGAAAGATGTAATCCCAGGGTAGCTGGGAACAAGTAAGCAATCCTTTTGCTTTGCAGGACCCTGTGTTTTCTCTCTGAATATATCAGAGATGCTGAGGGTTTCTGACAAGCAAGAACACTTCCCAGGGAAGAACAGAATGGAGCTCTGAAAAAACCCAAACCTCTCAAACTGCTTTCTGGGCTCCTGTTACCTTAGCACTGGGAGTACGGATGCTGATAAGCCCTTCTGTATTAGGAAAGGTTTCATGTGACAAAGCTGAACCCCAGGACCGTCCCCTGCCCACCATTCCCATGACCCCACTGCTGCAGAGCAGGGCTGACTCCTCAGCAGCCAGCGGGCACAGGCCCTGCTCCTCACGGCACCTCCAGCCAGCACCACCAAGGGCTCCAGCCGTGGAGCTGAAAGAAGGTCTCCTGGAAAAGGACAAGGGTGTGCACAGCTGAGGAGGGTCTATGAGATATGGTTTGGTTTTTTTTGTTTGTTTTTTTTTCTCAGGGAAATCTTCCCCTATTATGACAGTATCTCATGGACAGGGGGACCGAATATCCAACGGCAGTTCCATCACCCAGTTCCTCCTCCTGGCATTCTCAGACACACGGGAGCTGCAGCTCTTGCACTTCTGGCTCTTCCTGGGCATCTACCTGGCTGCCCTCCTGGGCAACGGCCTCATCATCACCACCATAGCCTGGGACCAGCACCTCCACACCCCCATGTACTTCTTCCTGATCAACCTCTCCCTCATTGACATAGGCTCCATCTGCACCACTGTCCCCAAATCCATGGCCAATTCATTCTGGGACACCAGGGTCATCTCCTATCAAGAATGCATTGCCCAAGTCTTCCTGTTTGCCTTCCTGGTTGGAGCAGAGTTTTATCTTCTCACCATCATGTCCTATGACCGCTACGTTGCCATCTGCAAACCCCTGCACTACGGGACCCTCCTGGGCAGCAGAGCTTGTGTCCACATGGCAGCAGCTGCCTGGGCCACTGGGTTCCTCTGTGCTGTGCTGCACATTGCCAATACATTTTCACTACCACTCTGTTATGGCAATGCTGTAAACCAGTTTTTCTGTGAAATCCCCCAGATCCTCAAGCTGTCCTGCTCAGACACCTACCTCAGGGAAGCTGGGTTTCTGGTGGTTAATGTCTTAATTATTTTTTCATGCTTTGTTTTCATTGTGCTGTCCTATGTGCAGATCTTCAGGGTCGTGCTGAGGATCCCCTCTGAGCAGGGAAGGCACAAAGCCTTTTCCACCTGCCTCCCTCACCTGGCTGTGGTCTCCCTGTTTGTCAGCACTGGCATGGTTGTCTATTTAAAGCCCCCCTCCGTTTCCTTCCCATCCCTGGACCTGGCAGTGTCATTTCTGTACTCGGTGGTGCCTCCAGCAGTGAACCCCCTCATCTACAGCATGAGGAACAAGGAGATGAAAGTTGCACTGAAAAAATTGATTCAGTCATTTTTCTTTTAGCAGCAATAAGTTACCCATATCGCTACAGAAGTGATTTCCAATTCATCTCAGGAACCTCTTGTGCATTGAGCATTTTATCTGCGATAACCCTGTTTGTCCAGGAATGTCTGCATTCACTACACTTCTCCAGAGACATGAACCCAGCCTGTCTGACCGAGAGGCCTATTTATGTGTGTCTGGGACCATGGTACATCTTATCTTCAGTGTTCAGGTCTCTGTAATAAAAGGGGATTTCCTCAGTTCCTGTATTTGGAGGTTGGACTCTTCAGTAGTCAAGCTGAAGACATTCTACCCACTAGGCCATGCTGCTGTGCTTGGGTTCTTCATGGTCTAAGGGGAGGAGGGCATGGGGCAACATGTTAAGGAGTGTTCCTGGTTTGAGCCTTCATCTATGGGTGCCCAGTGCCCCTGGAGATAGTGAAGAACCTACAGGAATTTGTCTTAGACTGTGTCACCATGGTTTTCATTCACATCAGTCTGCTCCCGATGCAGAGTAACACTACCAGATTGGCACCCTGTGGTCACTCAGGGAGGGGGAGGGCCAGTCATTCAGGCCAGCACAGACACACTCCCCTGTGGAAAGGCTCTCCGGAGGCAGGAGAGACAAGAGCAGAGGAACAACTCTGCATAATGGTTTTCAACAAAAAAAGGGGAGATTCAGGCTAGATATGAGGAAGAAATGTTTTACACGGAGGGTGGTGAAACACTGGCCCAGGTTGCCCAGGAAAGTGGTAGACGGAAACATTCCTGGAAACATTCAAGGCCAGGTTGGATGAGCCTCTGAGCAACCTGATCTAGTTGAAGATGTCCCTGGTCATGGCAGGGGGGGTGGAGTAGAAGAACTTTAAAGGTCCCATCCAACACAAACTGCTCTGTGATTCTGTGATTCTAAGATTCAGGACACAGTGATACTGGCCTTAGTCTCCTCATGCCATGGTGGGCCAAGGCCCAGGGCTCATAGGAAGGCCCTTCTCTGCTTCTATCCATTCATCCAACCATCCATAGAATAATTTTGGTTGGAAAAGACCTTTAAGATCATCACATCCAACCATTAACCCTACACTGCCAGGTCCACCTGTAAACCACATGCCTAAGAACCTTGTAATAAATTTTGACTCGAAATTAACTTGAATAACAGAAATTTATTCCCGATGGATTTCAACGCAATAAGCAAAGACAGCACGGGGCGGCCAAGGAGTCCTCGCTGCTCCAGTGGCGCGTGCGGGAAAAACTTCTTCCGGCCTTTTATAGGGTCCCGGGTTCGTTGCTGTGTCCTCTGTTGTCAGGCAGTTAATCTCCTATCTTCTCACCTACCCCTGCCCCCCTCCCACCTTTGGAGGATCGAACATTTAAGGCAATTGCATAACAAAGGGCAGGGGCTTCCCATGTTGCACAATAACCCCTGAGCGTTTAGTTTTAAGAAGTGTTAATGAACAAACATCTCTAACTCAATAACCCCTGAGCGTTTCCTTTTAAGAAGCTTTAATGAACAAACATCTCTAACTCTTAGAATTGTTTATTACAACCTCATCTCTACGCCGTTTAAACACCTCTATGGACGGTGACTCAATCACTTCACTGGGCAGCCTCTTCCAATGCCCGACAACCCTTTCTGGGAAGAAATTGCTCCCAATACCAAATCTAAACCTTCACTGGTGCAACTTGAGGACGTTTCCTCTTGTCCTATTTCTTGGTACCTGGAAGAAGAGACCAAAATCCTCCATGCTACAACCTCCTTTCAGGTAGTTGTAGAATGCAAGAAATTCTCCCCTCAGACTCCTTTTCTCCAGGCTAAACAGCCCCAGTTACCTCAGCCGCTCCTCATAAGACTTGTGCTCCAGACCCCTCACCAGTTTTTTTGCTCTTCTATGAACTCACTCCAACATCTCAAGGTCTTTCCTGCAGTGAGGTGCTGAAAACTGACCCCAGGATTTGACTTGCAGCCTCCGCAGTTCTGAGCAGAGGGTGACAATAACTTCCCAAGACCTGCTGGCCACACTATTGCTGACACAAGCCAGGATGCTGGAGGCCTTTTTGGTTTGTTGAACCTCAGACAATTGGCCTCAGCCCAATGATCCAACCAGTCCAGATCCCTCTGGACTTCCCACCCTCCAGGAGATAAACACTCCCACCCAAATTGGTGTCGTCTGCAAACTTACTAAGAGTGCACTCGATTCCCTCATTAAGATCATTGATGAAGAGATTAAACAGAACTGGCCCCAGTACTGAGCCCTGGGGAACACTGCTCATGTCCAGCCGCCAAGTGGATTTGATTCCATTTACCACAACTATTTGGGGCCCGCCATCCAGTCAGTTCTTTACCCGTCAAGGAGTATGCCCATCCAAGTCAGGAGCAGCCAGTATTTATTTTATTTTATTTTATTTTATTTTATTTTATTTTATTTTATTTTATTTTATTTTTTATTTCATTTCATTTCATTTTTAAAATTTTGGTTCATTTCATGTTGTTTTATTTATTAATAGATATGTTTTTTAAAAATATATAGCTTTATACATGTATGTATGCGTATACATTTTATACAGATATAAGCATGTCTACAGCAGATAAATATATAAAGCCATTTTAACATACATATAAAATGGATAAAGCCTTCTTTAATAAGAGCCAATGGAATGAAGATTTACAGTTTACATGTGAATAGAAATAAAAGCACAAAGATGAGTTGATGATCCTCACTTTACCAGGTGCAGAAGCAGCCCACAGATGTGTGGGGTGAGAGGAACTTCAAGAAGGCTGGGAGGGCACAGATAAGCTGGATCATGCCCAAGGGCTATGATCCCCTAGGAGACCACCAAGGGGCCCTCAGTGCAAATCCCTTAACCTACAAAGAAAAGCCCAGGAAGGCCTTCACACCCCAGCCCAACCCAGCAGGATGGGCCATGTGGGATTACTACACCAGGCTCTGAATTCTTCTCTGTGCTGCAAGACACAGGCAAACTGTCTGTGAACATGGAAAATCAGGACAAATGCCAGCTTCAGAAGAATATATGCATAAGGACAATATGGAAAAGACCCGAAGGGGATCTCAGAAGAGACTATCAGAAGCAGAGGAACTTGCCAATGAAACCCTGAACCACAAACTGGATTTAGAGGTGCCAAAGAGAGAAAGGGTGAGGGGAACTCCCTTTCCCCATGGTCGTGAGGGATCTCCCAGCTACCTGTGAGACCACTATGGGGTGCAGGTGGGTGACAAATAGGTTTTCTTGTCCGCAAGATACCAGTTATGCATTCTCTTCATGTAACTGTGTAGTCAAGTCTTATTTCTCAGACTGGAGAGGTCAAGCTAAAATGAAACACACCATGGTGATCTACCTTCAAGAAAACGTCCTGTTGCTAATGCATCTGCTGTTGCCTCCTTTCCTCTTTAACAGGCCTATGCAGTCCTATGCATTCGAAGTCAGAATATTCATCTGGAGTTGGAGTCATATTCATAACCTGATGGAATGTTTCAAAAAGCTCTGGCTGGCTGAGTGAAAGGAGAAGTCAGGAGTGTGCTTGGACTTGTCCAAGTCCACCTGAGCCGTACCAGTCAAACCCAGTATGCAGCATGTGTCGTGTCAAAGAGTTAGCAATCAGGACACATAACCACGGGCGTAGTTATATGCGGTGCTTTATTTCAGCGCTGGGAAACCAGGGGTTCGCACCCAAATCTGGCTTCGCTGGTCAGTTTAAGTTACACAGTATTTATACAGTCCATTCACATACATATTCATATATTCATTAAGATACGTAACAGTTACTCAACATTGATTACAACATTGATTGCAACATCTTGGAACTATTTTGATCATGTGCAGTGTCCTCTGGTGGTCTTTCGGGGGTCTTCAGGATGAAGTAAGTAGTCTTCATCACTTCTGTCCCTTTCACCTTTGGGTACTGCTATAGCTAGATAACTGCTGACTTGCTCAACCTCCAGAGATACTGCATGTACTTCTCCTCACTCTATTCGTATTTAGGCTAAGATAAAAGCTAGGTTGTTAAGACAGGAGTATACTCGAACACGATATGCTTGAACATCCTTTCAGGGACAGTTTACAAAACTGATTCATCCTTTCAGGAACATTTTGTAAAACTGGTTCAGTTACTAACATTTCCCCCCTTTGAAAATGCTTTTCTACTCTTAGACAATGCATTTTCACCTCAATCAATTTCTTCGATTATTGATTCATTTGCTATTATTGATTGGTAATTCCCTTCAGGTGTGATAGTTCCAGTCGTGCCTCTTCATAAGCTGGAGGGTTATCAAATATAGGATTAGCATAATTCCTACTCAGGATACTGAAAATGTGATTATTCCTAGCATTTGTTTGACTAATTATACACTTAATACCCACATACAACAAAGAAGAACAATCACAATTGCAAGTACAACTACACTTTCTAGTAGTGAATGTGCCCATCCTCCCAAATTTAAATCGAATTTATTCAACAGAGCTCCTATCCAGCTCTGTTCTGCATCTTGTCTTTCTTTTTGCAGCTCCACTTGTGTTTGGGTCAGCTCGGAAATGTCTTTCTCAACCTCTGAAGTTATGTCTGGAATATGGATGCAGCAGTGATCGATTCTGTCTTTCAAATATCCACAGACGCCATTTTCTTTCAATAACATTATGTCGAGTGCCATTCTATTCTGCAAGGTCATTTTAGTTGTAGCTTGTAATTGTATATTGAGATCCCGAAAACCTTTTTAGTTATTCTAGCCAATCGATCCATTTGCCCGATCAATTTATCAGTCATTTCTCTATTCCTATAGGCTGCAATTGGTGCAAAGAAAGATTCTAGTGCCCAGCCAAATTTAACACTGCTTGATGGTTCATGTCACACATCATCCTCGTTTATTTCTCGTTATGTCTGACCTGTAAAAGTTCTTGCCTATTTTTCAAAGGTGACCTTTTCCAAATGGGACATAGTGTTGGCAACCCCAAAGTAATTTCTCTAATTGGTCCTCCTATTGGCAAATGTGTAGTCCAGGTCCCATCACTTAAGGCCCAAACTAAATGTCCCATACTGCCTATAACTTCTTTACAGTCAATTTTGTCTTTATCGATGCCAATTTTAAAGGCTGCCTGTGAGTCTAATTGTTTCTGACAAATGCAGCCTGTAATCACTGCTACTTTGACAATGGACAAAGGTATCTCTTTAATGTCTGTTTGACAAGTTATCACCCGTGAACAATTCCACCATGGTACTGTCATTCCTTCTGTTACATCGGACCACCGTATGCACCATGGAATTGCTTCACTGTATTGGTATTGTTGTACAATATTTAATGTCCACATATTGTTCCATAATTCAGTTATGTTTTTGTTATCCTGATCTTTGCATTCCCAGTAGGTCTGTTCAACCTTTTGATTCACTGTTTTAGTGGTCCACTTGTCATAGAAGCACCATCCTAGATCGTGGAATCGTCCTATTGTAATATACCTTGCTTTAGGTAATTTTAAGTAATCTGCCCTGTGTCCTGGCGTTTTCCATTTTTGTCCTTCTCTTATCCTTTGTTCAGTTGGAACTTCTTCTATTCTAGTGTGGGATTCACATGCTATCTTACCAGTTCTGTTTATTTCTGGTAAGGTAGTAGCGATTATTCCCCACTGTACTGGATCCTCAGCTGATTTTGGTACGGGAAGGCAGGCAGTGATGCTACTGATATTTTGTGTTTGTGCAAAGTCTCAGATTAATCCTATCATTAGGTTCTCTGCCTGATTTTGTACACTTTGTACTACCTGTGGTACCTGGGTACTTTCATTACTATCTACTGCTCTTCATGGCCTAATTTGCAATTCCATTCGAATAGTCTCATTCTTGCATTTATAAATTTTTCATGCATCGGGCGAGCTTTCCCACTGTCTATCAGGGGCCTTGTGGAATAGAGTGGCACTTCCCTCTCCAATTTTCAAAAACAAAAAACTCAGGGTATAACCAAAACCAAAGCTTGGTAATGCAAACCAGGCATTATTGCAATGTAATCTTGAGTGTGGTTGGACCTAGGATATGTGATGACCACTCTCTTGGAACCTTCTTCACACAGGTGTAATGTATCCAGGAGTCTACTCCGGCAACTTTAACTGCAGTAAATGTGGTCAAGAGTACTTGGTAGGGTCCGTCCCAACGTTCCCTCAAAGGCTCTTCGTTCCAGTTTTTCACATATACAGTGTCCCCAGGTTCTATATTATGTACTGGATTTTCAAGTTCCAGTGGTCGATTCCACACTAATGCAGATCAGAGTTGATTCAGTGTCCTGCCAAGAGACAACACATCATTGTACAAGTCCTGATTACCCTTTATGTGGACCTCTGGATTTGGGTTTGGTGCTTCATAGGGTTTGCCATACAGAATTTCGTATGGACTTACTGACATTCCACTCTTAGGTTTTATCCTGATACGCAACAATGCTATTGGTAAGGCCTGCGGCCATTGAATCTTTGCCTCCTGACAGACCTTACTAAGTTGTCTTTTTAAAGTTTAGTTCATTTTCTCTACCTGTCCACTGGACCGGGGCCTCCAGGGAGTATGCAGATCCCACTGAATCCCTAAACATCTGCTAACCTCCTTTACCAGTTGTGCCACAAAATGGGGCCCCCTATTGGATGATATTCCTATTGGTACCCCAAATCTAGGGATTATTTCTTTTAATAATCATTTCACAGTTTCTTTTGCTTGGTTGGTGCGACAAGGGAAGGCTTCTGGCCATCCAGAAAAGGTATCCACCACAACAAGTAGATATCTATATCCACGAGTTCGGGGAGTTCCGTGTAATCTATTTGCCAATAGTCCCTGGGTTGCATGCCTGTCTTAATTTTCCCCATTTCTATTTTTCTTTTTACTAGAGGATTATTTTTCAAGCAAATTTCACACTTAGCTGTAATAGACTTTGCCATTGTTAACATCTGGACCGACATAATTTGTTTTCTTAGATAAGTTACCAATGCTTCTGCACCCCAGTGACACTTCTGGTGTTCCGTCTGAAGTATTCCTCTCATAATAGTGGTTGGCACCACAACTTGTCCATTGGTGGTTACATACCACCCAGAATTATTCTTGCTGGCTCTGAAGGTAATAAATCAATTGCTCTTACCTTCTGGGAGACAAGACCCACCATTGTTCTCACTTGCCGTGCCACCAACCGAGATGTTTGATCAGCAAGACGATTTCCCTCAATAATTTTTGATGTTCCACTTTGATGAGCTTTACAGTGCATTATAGCGACTTGCGATGGTTTCTGAATGGCATTAATCAAGTTCAGTATTTCCTTCTGGTATTTAATGTTTGTTCCTTGTGAAGAGAGCAGTCCCCACTCTTTCCAAAGGGCTCCATGCACATGAACAACTCCGAAAGCATCTGCCAGCGGGGTGTCTCTCAAATCAGGATGACTTGTATGGGTGTATTCGTTAACTTCCACACAATCATGTTCCAGGTCTCCTTTTTCTGTACCTGCACCCAAAAACTCAGCAGGATTCATTAGGTTAGTAGTTTTTAGAACAACATCATCTTGTTCTGTCAGAATTACCTGGTATTTCATCATTCTGCTTGGGGAAAGCCAATGGCCCCCCTTTTGTTCCAATACTGTTGTCACCATATGGGATACAAATACTTCTATCCTTTTTCCCATAGTTAGTTTTCGGACCTCCTGGATCAGCATTACTGTAGCAGCTACCGCCCGTAAGCATGCCGGCCACCCAGCACTTACCGGATCTAGCTGTTTGGAAAAATAGCCAACAGGTCTTTTCCAGGATCCTAGTCGTTGTGTTAGTACTCCCAAGGCAAGTCTTTGTCACTCGTGTACAAACAACTGGAAGTCTTTGCTCAAGTCCGGCAGGTCCAAAGCAGGTGCCTGCATCAAAGCCTGTTTTAGCTTTTGGAAGGCCTCACGTTGTGGCTTTCCCCACTTGAATGTTTTATTCCTTTGTGCTTCATACAAAGGTTTGGCGATCAACCCATAGTCCATAATCCAGAGTCTGCACCATCCTGTCATTCCTAAAAAAAGATCTCAACTCATGTAAGTTTTGTGGTTCTGGAATAGCACAAATAGCATGTATCCTGTTCAGGCTTAGCCTTTGCTGTCCTTGGGAGAGCTCGCATCCTAAACAGATCACAGTCTCGGATGCAATCTGAGCTTTATTTTTCCATACTTTGTACCCGTTCATTCCCAATTGGTTCAATATTTCAATTGTTACCTGGATGCAGAGTTCTTGCGTCTCAGTCGCAATCAGAATATCATCTACATATTGTAGCAACAAATACCATTGTCGAGGGATCATGATATGACCTTTGTAGTCCATTCCTCGAGTTCCTTGGCTAGCTGATTTCCAAAGACGGTTGGGCTATTCTTGAACCCTTGTGGAAGGCGTGTCCAGGTTAATTGAGTTTTCCTCCCATTGTGTGGATTTTCCCATTCAAAGGCAAATTTAGTCAATAAATCCCATCCTAAAAGGGAGACTGGACAGTCTGGAACATATAAGAACTCGTGGGTTAATTCCTTTCCTCCAAAACACAAATCTAAGGGTTGTAGGAATGGCCGTACTTCTTCCTTCCCTGTGGCACCAACAATCGTTGTCGTTTTATGACCTACCGTTCCCTGTAAGGAATTTAGCACAGAATAGGTAGCCCCTGTGTCCACTAAAAATCTCACATCCTGGTCCCCCACTTGTACCGTCACCAAGGGCTCCTTATTCTGGGTATCCATTTTCGTGCTTTCATGTAGTCAGCTGTCATTACTATACTCCCCCAACACCATAGTCTGTACTGCATTTCCTACTGCATTTGGTACCTGACTCATGGAACCAGGACGGTTCGGGCATTCGTTTTTCCAGTGTCCTTGCTGCTTACAATAAGCACATTGATTTGAACCAAGCTTTACAACAGGTCCCAAAGGAATTCCCTGAACATTCCGAAACCCACGCCCTCGACCGTTTCTAATTCCTCTACCACGGACTCCTGTTCCTACTCCCCCGCCTTGTCCTTGGACCAGAGCCAACAGGTCTTGCTGATAACGCCTTGACTGTTCCTTTTCTCTATTATTATAGACTTTCCAGGCTGCTTCTAACATAACATCCAGATCTCGTAATTGTGCCCCCTCCAGTTTCTGTAATTTCTTTCGAATATCATCTTGAGATTGTCCTAAGAAGGTTAAAGCTAACTGAGCCCTTGCTTGTTCTGTTTCAGTATCTAAATCTGTATATTTCTTTGCAGTTTCCTTTAATCTTTCTAAAAGGCTGAAGGGGATTCGTTCTTTTCCTGCTTAACACTATACAGTTTTGACCAATTCATTTGTTTTGGTATAGCAGTCTGAACGCCGATTAATAACCAGTCCTGATACCTCCGGAGGAGACATAAACCACCTCCAGTATTATAATCCCATCGGGGGTCCTCCTTTGGAAAATTTTCATCAACATTACCACCCACTGTCCCATTCTGAATATCCTCCCTTAATTTATCTCTTGCTACCTGTATAACCATATCTTTTTCTGTAGAGTCCATTAATGCATCAAGAATCACTTGCAAATCGTCCCAATCAGGATTCTGCTTTTTAATTATCATTTTAATTACCCTTGCAACCTTGTCCGGGTTTTCTCGATAAGGACAAGCTGGTTGTTTCCAGATCATTAAATCTCCTGGTGAGAACAGAACTTTTACATAAATTGGTTCTCCCCCCCATCCTACTGCCTGTCTTAGGGGTGCTATTACCTTTGATGGTCCACCCCCCCTTTTGGGCTTCCTTTTGTCTGTTCCTAGTCCTGTGGGATATTGGTGGTGTTGTTACTCCTTTTACACTGCTTGCTGCCCCCTCATCACCACTGGAATCGGTATCACTTTCAGTAAAACGCACAGGTGCCGAGGGTTTAAGGGGTTTAGGTACAGGGGGTTCTGTTTCCAGAGGTGCAACATCAAGACATGGCAGATCCAATTCTAAAGCGTTACTGCTACTGTTTTCTATAGCCATACACGTCATGCATTTCTTTTCTGCCGTACATTCCATACATTTATCATTAGTACCACTCCTCCGGACTAACATTGACCCACAATCCTTCCTCCAGTCCTGTTTTTGTTCAAGATAGAAAAAGAGATCCATGTATTGTACCTCATCCCATCTACCTTCCTTCTGACAAAACCTCATTAATTCAACAATAGTTCCATGGTCTAAAGTGCCCTCCGGTGGCCACTGTACTTCATTAGGCAGGTCATATTCAGGCCACCGGCAAGTACAATATTCAGTTAATTTCTTTTTACTCATTGATTGTCTGAATCCACCCTCCTTCCAATGTTTCAACAGGCAATCTAATGGTGACATCTTTATATCACACATATCAACACAGAAGAATACAGATAACTAACACAGAAAGATAACACAGGTAACTTTACCAGAACAACAGTAAACACGGATCAAATCACCGTTTCAACAGTAAATACAGATTAAATCACCAGAACTACAGACTAGGTGCTGAGCAGCACCAATAACCAGACCAGGTGCGCACAAATAACCAGACCAGGTGCCGAGCCTGTGGCACAAATAACCAGACCAGATGCCGAACCTGCAGGGGTTTCCCTCTATCTGACGGACGGCTGCCTAGGCAATACCCCGGGAGCTCCCTGCCCAACCGAGCGTGGCTTTCGCCGCATCTGACCGGCAGGCTACCAGATGCCTGACCAGCAGGCTACCAGACCAGAACCAGACCAGGTGGGTACCCAATAATCCAAATAAAGCACCTTCTTACCAGTCAGAGGTCCGTCGTGAGCAGCAGAGGGTCGGTCGCGTCCGATGCACTCCCCAAGAATACCTCGGTGCTAGCCGGAGCAGGATCGAGACGCGATCTGCCTCAGCAGCCCACGGTGTCCCATCTGGGTCGCCAAAATGTTAGCAATCAGGACACATAACCACGGGCGTAGTTATATGCGGTGCTTTATTTCAGCGCTGGGAAACGAGGGGTTCGCACCCAAAGCTGGCTTCGCTGGTCAGTTTAAGTTGCACAGTATTTATACAGTCCATTCGCATACATATTCATATATTCATTAAGATACGTAACGGTTACTCAATATTGATTACAACATCGATTGCTACATCTTGGAACTATTTGATCATGTGCAGTGTCCTCACTCTATAACGTATTTAGGCTAAGATAAAAGCTAGATTGTTAAGATAAAGTATACTTGAACACGATATGCTTGAACATCCTCTCAGGGACAGTTTACAAAACTGATTCATCCTTCCAGGAACATTTTGTAAAACTGGTTCGCTTACTAACAATTAGAGGTTTGTTCATTGTTTCAGTAGCTGCAGTTCAGGATCATGGCACCAGAGGGCTCACTAACATCTAAAATGCTCTTACAAGCCAAGGCTCTGTGCATCATTTTCCTAAAGCTTTCGAGTCTGGTCCCCGGAGACCTTGCTGGTGAAGATGGAGGCAAAGAAGCCATGAAGAACCTCAGTCCCGTCTGATTCTACTCTTCTGAAGTTCAGCAGCAGTCCCACATTCACCCTGTCGATTCTTTTACTGTAAGGAAACTGTGTCAGCTCATCTTGCTGCCCTTACACTCCCCTGCAGGTATCAAGTCCAGGGGAGATTTGCATCATCTCTACACCCATGGCCAAGGTTTCTAAATTCCTCCTTTGCAGCTTCCCCTGATTCCACCTTCTGTGTGCTGCCTTTGTGCCCTGCAGCTCCAACAGTTCACAGGAGCAGCCTCACTAGACAAATACTTTTTTTATGTTGGTACTTGGAGATATCATTCTTGTGCTTGGAGCACGCTGTCCTGTAAGGTTTCTCAGATTTCCTGAGCTCCTTCACCCTTCAGACCTAATTCCATGTCACAGCCTTTATTGGCCACCATCCCCCATTATGTCCTGTGCTCTGCTGCTGGCCTTCCTCCCTCCACTCTGGAACCTGGGACCCCACTGTCTCCTGGTCACGACAGCCAAGGTGGACACTGATGTTCACATCCTTCATCAGCTCTTCCTTGTTTCCCAGTTCCAGATGCAGGTGAGCATCACTCTTTTTGGCCCAGCAGGCAGCCCTGTTAAGCAGTTGGCCCAAGATCCTCTGGACTGTTGGCACCTGCAGCTTTTCCTGACCAATGAATGTCAGGGGCAATTACAGTTCCCCATAGGAAGCTGCTCATTGACTGGAGATTTCCTTGCTTTGCTGACTAAAGATCTTTTCCATTACTTCTCCATTATCAAGTAGTTTGCAACACCCGAAACATTGTCACCCTATGTTGGGTTTCCATGCCAAAGTCTTGAAACTGGGGGTAGGTGTTGATGTGCTACAGTTGTCACCTCTCTGAGAAGACAACAGGAGTTTGACCAACATCAGACAGAGCTGATTTCAGCTGGCTTCCCATAGGAACCTGCTCATTGACTGGAAACTTCCTCCGTGAGTTGCTGACAGAAGATCTTTTCCATTTCTTCTCCATGATCAAGTAGTTTGTAACACCGAACATGTTGTCACCCTGTACTGGGTTTACATGTCCAAGTCTTGGAACTGGGGGGTGAGTGTGGGTGTGCTACAATTGTCACCTCTCTAAGAAGACAACAGGAGTTTGACCGATGTCAGAGCCGATTTCAGCTGCTCCAAGATGGACCCACTCCTGGCCAAACCTGAGCCACTCAGTGATGCTGGCAGCACCTCTGGGATATTGTATTTGAGAAAGGGTAAAAAACGCTGCACAACAGCAGGTGGGAGAGAGGAGGGAGGAGATGTGAGAGAAAAGCACTGCAGACACCAAGGTCATATCCCACAGGACCCAAGCAGGTCCCTCAGCAGGCCAAAGGCTTGCTCTCCTGAAATCCTGCTCTTGGCCTTGTTATCATCTTCCATGAGCCTCAGCTCCACTTTCCCATCCCCGACTGTTCCATCCTGACAAACTCTTTCTGGTTTGTAAGTGTGAAGTCCCACAGGGCACCTCACCCCACTGACTCCTCAGTCACCCGTGTCAGGAACATGTGTCAATGAGCTTCAAAACCTTCCTGGATGGCTGGTACCTTGCAGATATTGGAATATCTTAAGTTTGCCATGACGACACGGCCCTGGAAACATGCGGCTTCTTTCATTTGTCTGAAGGAGGCCTCATCTAATTCCTCTTCCTGATCAATGGGCCTGTAGCTGATGTCCAGTCACCCACAAACACTGCCCATGTTGTTCTGCCCTCTCATGCTGACTCCTCAACCTTCAGCTGACATTGTCTGTCCCCAGGCAGAGCTCCACATAATCCTACTGCTCTACCATATGAAGGGAAACATCAGAAACTCCAGACCTCTGGCATTATGAGTATCAGACACCCAAGACCCCACTTTTTACCCAGGAGTTGATATTTACAGTTTCCTGTAAATGCCTCATGATGTTTATGTTGGGAGAGATATCCTCATCAGGATAAGCTGTCTGTGTGTGCAAACATTAACAGCTGAGTCAAATGGAGCTTCAGTCCAGGGAGAGCAGCAACTTTGAAGGAAATCTGGGATTCAGCTAGGTTAGGGATTGATACAGGGAAGTGGCCAGTTTCTGTATCAGGGTAGCACAAGGCAGCTGCACATGGGGCTGCATGAGGAGGAGTGTGGGGACCCAGACACCTGCAAGTTCTCATCCCATTTGGTTCAGCACTGGTGTGACCCCACACATACGCGTGTGTGGCCAGTGGTGCGGCTTCCCAGTCTGGAGAAGCGGGAGGAACTGGAGAGTGCAGGGCTGTGCCAAGGCAGGTTCAGCACCTTGTGCACATGGTGTGGGGTGCTGAGGGACCTGGGCTGCTTTGGCCCAGCAGCGCTGGGGAGGCTGCAGCAGTGCAGGAGTAGCCTGAGAGTGCTTGAAGGGCAGTTTCAGAGATGGTGGAGGTTTTCTTCATAGTGGGAACGAGATCGGAATGAAAGTAAAGGGACAGAGTGCAGCTGAGGAGGTCCAGGCTTGACATGAGCAGAAAGGAATGTGATGGAAGGGCAGTGCTGTGGTGGAGCAGGTCAGCAGAGGGAGTCTGCATCAGTCCAAGGCTTTGTGCTTCAAGGACCAGCTGGGGAGGATGGAGAGATCTCAGCAAAGGAAGGAAGATGCTCAGAGAAGAGCAAGGTGGGGCAGCAGGGGGGATGTCTCCAGCCTGCAGGGGACACAGGTTGCAGGGGATGCCACAGCACAGGACAGGCTGTCGTGGAGATGATCACGGGATGTAAAGAGGCTGAAAGCCCCACCAGACATGAGCTCCTTCTTCCCCTTGGCTATGGCTGTTGTCTACACCTCTGATGCCTCTGAGGAGACACCTTGTCCTTCCAGCACAGGGGCCTCATGGCCTCCTTGTCCCCAGCCAGGAACCTGGGAGGTGTGGGACATAGTCCTGCCCTTGGCCTTGCACAGCCCCACATCACACTGTCCAGGAAGGGCCCTGGGCAACGTGGGAGGGACAGGATCTGATGTCCCAGGGCGGCGGGTCAGGCCTGGCCTGTTGGTTAAAGAAACACAACCAGGTTTCCTCAGCATCAGAGCCACCTTTACTGTGCTTTCCTGACCTCCAGTTTTACTTCTCTAACCGAACCTGGATATTGTTTCTCAGTAGGTTCCCTCAGTGGGGACCCATTAACATTACAAGAACTTTGGAGTTTGAATCTAACTTTGACTTCTTGAGACGTTTCATCACCTTCCTCCAGGGTCTGGAGTTCATGGACTCAGCACCAAACCGACCAGAGGGGTCATTAAAGTGCCTTGGGCTGCTCCTGTGCTGCTGAGCTGGGCTGGGCTCCTGGGACACAGGGAGCTCATGGCAGCGGCAGCGCTGCAGAGAGACAGCTCTGCCCAGGAGCAGCTCCTCTGCACACACAGCAGGACTGAGGGCTCTGCCTGGGGATCTCAGGAGACGAGCAAGGCAGAGAGAGATTAAAGGTGGTCAGGACTGGGAGGATGACTGAGAGCTCACTGCAGGAGAAACCTTTGCAGCCCTTGCCATGGTAAGTCTCTGGGTGCAGGGCAGTGCAGCTGTAGCTCCTGGAGGCATCTCCTAAAACTAGCACAGGCACAGCTTGTGGGATTTGTAAGGACGGGGCTCTTGTCAGGCCATGTTGAATAGCTGTGAAGCTGGGTGAGCACCCAGGGGTGCCCAGGGCTGTCCTGCAGAGCAGGGTCCCTGCACCCCAGGGCTGTGCCGGGCAGGGACTCTGCCGCCTGCCAGGGTCAGCGCTCAGCCTGCCCGGGAGATCCCATGGCAGCAGCTGTGGGGGGAAGGAGCGACCCCCGGCAAGGCAGGTATGGAGCTTGTGGGGTTGAAGGGGGCTGTGTGGGTCAGGGCTGCTCAGAGCTCCAGATCCCCCCACAGACATGGCAGAGGGTTCTTCTGAATAACAACATTGATACAGCAACAGCCGCAAGGGAAGGAGTCTGTGCTTTCATTTTTCCGCTCTTGTTTGTCTGGTTGTGCAGTGGGAGATGGGGATTTATTTCTCTCTTTGGAGAAGACACTGAGACCCCAGTTCTCGTTAGGTCTTGTCTGAGCTGCTCCTCAGCCCCTGCACACACAGAGCTGCCCCTGGGCAGTGCCAGGAGGTGTGAGCAGGACAGAGCTGAGCACACAGCGGGTGGGACGGGGTCTGTGACACTGACAGGGAGCAGACCCAGGGGCAGACACACAGCTGCAGGCAGCACAGACATGGTCAGCGAGAGATAACTGCTACCAGAAATGCTGGGGATGGGACTTAGGAACCTCTCTCACATCCTTTCAGTTCAGGACACATTTCCCAGTGCAACCCCTGGTCTCCTCTCCTCCCCAGCAGACCCTCTGCCCCAAAGCCGTCGGGTCCAGGTCACGAGTCTCCACCGCAGCAGCTGGAGCTCCAGGTGAAGGGTTCCTGGAACATGGTACACAAATAAGGTGCTACAAGTACTTGCTCTACAGTGTCATATGTGAGTGGCAGCAGCACAGCCGGGTCAGGAGAAGGTTCCACAGCATGCCCGTCGGCCTTTCTGTCCCTTGCTTTATTTTCTGGTAGCACTGCAGTGTTCTTCCCTGTTTCTCCACCTGTCCCTGGTGCTCATGTTTTCTGGGGTTGGGATGGGAATGTGGGTCACTTTTTGTTCTGTCACCAGTTCAATGGATCTTGCCTCACAGGTGTGTTCATGGAAACCAGATGCCCAAGCTGCATTTTTAACTGTGATGACGTGTTTTTCTCAACTGGTAGAAAGAGAGAATGAGCGGATACATCCCATCATCAGGGAGGGGGTTTTGCATGAGAAACAGCCTGTTTATTTTTCCTCAGAGAAGTCTCCCCTAATTTGTCACTGTCTTTTCCTTCTTGCACAGGTCCTCATGCCCACAGGCAGCCAATGTCCAACAGCAGCTCCACCACCCAGTTCCTCCTCCTGCCGTTCACAGACACACGGGAGCTGCAGCTCTTGCACTTTTGGCTCTTCCTGGGCATCTACCTGGCTGCCCTCCTGGGCAACGGCCTCATCATCAGCACCATAGCCTGGGACCAGCACCTCCACACCCCCATGTACTTCTTCCTGCTCAACCTCGCCCTCCTCGACCTGGGCTCCATCTCCACCATTGTACCCAAGTCCATGGCCAATTCCCTCTGGGACACCAGGGCCATCTCGTACACAGGATGTATTGCGCAGCTATTTTTGTTTGTCTTTTCCATTTCAACCGAGTATTTTCTTCTCACCGTCATGTCCTACGACCGCTACATTGCCATCTGCAAACCCCTGCACTACGGGACCCTTATGGGCAGCAGAGCTTGTGTCCACATGGCAGCAGCTGCCTGGGCCACTGGGTTCCTCAGATGCTCTGCTGCACCGACCAATACATTTTCACTGCCCCTGTGCAAGGGCAATGCCCTGGGTCAGTTCTTCTGTGAAATCCCCCAGATCCTCAAGCTCTCCTGCTCACACTCCTACTTCAGGGAACTTGGGCTTCTTGTGGTCAGTGTCTGTTTAGCATTTGGGTGTTTGTGTTCATTGTGGTGTCCCATGTGCAGATCTTGAGGGCCGTGCTGAGGATCCCGTCTGAGGCAGGGACGGCACAAAGCCTTTTCCACCTGCCTCCCTCACACTGGCCGTGGTCTCTCCTGTTCCTCAGCACTGTCCTTGTTTGCCCACCTGAAGCCCCCCTCCATCTCCTTACCATCCCTGGACCTGGTGGTGTCTGTTCTGTACTCTTGGTTCCTCCAGCAGTGAACCCCCTCATCTACAGCATGAGGAACCAGGAGCTCAAGATGCCCTGTGGAAACTCATATCCTAGTGTTTTCTGAAGCAGTAAATTCGCCATCTCTTCTATACAGGAGTTTTAATGTAGCTAATTACAAGCGCAGCCTGTCAACTGGATTTTCTGGTGTTGTTGGTTGTTTCCTTATTGTGATAATGTTGTCATCCCCTTTTTAATTCACTTTTGCCTCTCTTTTATAACTGTTGGCTGCTTAAATGAGCAGCAGTGCTCTCCTTGTCTCTAAACAGAATAAAGGGCTCTTTAGTGACTTGTTTTCACTATATCCTTCCTGCAAGGGCTTTTTGGAGCTGCAGAGACAGTTCCTGTGCGTGGGTGGAGGGGAAAACAGCTCTGGCATGTCAGCCCTGCCAGGGAGCACCAGCACTTGTTCTTCCAGAGCTGTTCTGGTTCCACTCCCACACTCTCCTTCTCATCCCTTGTGTTGGTGCAAGGCCTGAGTGCTCGGGCAGCTTGGTCACCATCCTGCTGTGTGTCAGTCTTGTGAGCGCAGGCGGGGACAGGAATGGGCACTGCTGTGACAGAGCTGGCCTCACAACAGCCTTTACAGATAGAAAGGTGATCTCCTCAGGGCAATACAAAATGGTTTATATCTTCAAGCATATGCTTACGATAGTGTCCCACAGATTCAAACACCACTGTATAGATAAACAGTGTGTGTGTGCGGGGCTGGCACACAGCAGTGTCCTCTCACAGCCAGGCCTCCTGCCAGAGACCTGCAGGACCAGCAGAGCAGGGGCTGGGCTGTGCCCCTGTGCACTGGACACTCCAAACAGAAGCTGCCCCAGGACATCATCATGGACTGGCCCCTCTTAACCACCATTTCTAGCTCTGGCCTCTCTCTCCCACTCACAGAGGTTGTTCTTCCCTCCATGGAGGGACATGGAATGAGTAGGTCAGAAATTCATGTCTGCATTGTTCTGATGAGATGTGAGCACGCACATCATGGATGTGAGGTGAGATGAACCCAGGTGAACACTAACGACACCAGCTGTTCCTGGGGGTTCCATGAAGGCCTGTGGGCCTTCAGTCAGTGTTTCAAGGTCACTTCACCTTGGGAGTAACAGCCCATGGGAAACCACCCACTGGGATCTTCTTTCTTGAACTGAGGTCCCCGTGTCCATTCCTCATGACGTGGGACATCTCAGATGAGTGCAGAGCAGGGTGACACACCACAGGGCTGAGGTGTCTCCCATCCTTGGGAGTGGCAACAGGAGGCCAAAGGAACACTGTGATTCCTGCCTCTGTGTAAAAGGGACAGTCTCTGTCTCTGAGCATCCCTGGGTGCATAAGATTTTCTGAGACCAGCTGAACCCTGGTATGTCTGTGTGTGACTCAAGGAACAATCCCCACTGGCCCAGTGAGATTCATCCCAGCTGCTGGGACAGGCTCACTGCAAGTTCTCCTGTCTGCTCCATCACCCTTGCCCATGATGCTGGATTGTGCTTTCAAGAGTGACAGCAGAATCAGAGTCAAGTTCTGAGGTCCTCAGGAAAGGAAAATGTCAAGCCCATCTTCAAGAGGGGCCTGAAGGAGGATTTGAAGAATTCAGGGCTGGTCAGCCTGCCTCTGTCCCTGAGAAACGGATAGGCAGCGTCTTCCTGCACCAGTTTCCGGGAACCTGAAGGACAAGGAAGGCATTGCTGAACTGAAATGAGTGGAAAACCCAGTGAGTCCCAAGAAATGCTCTGGACTCATTCCAGAGCTTTAGACCCCCAGGAAAGGAGCTCAGTGAGAGTGCAGCCCATGCCAGTTGCATCTGTGTCCCCCACTGAGCAGCACAACCAGTGTGCAGTCACCTCCATGGTCCTGCAGCCAACCTGCTCTGCAGAGCATCAGTGCCAGGTTGGGGCCCTGTGGGGGAGCACAGGGAGGGACCAGGGAGCACCATAGCAGATCAGAGGAGGGATGGGGGAGATCAGACAGGAGCTGACCTGGGATGGAAATTGCCCCTGCAGAGAAAAATGCTGGTGTTCAGCTGCCCCAAGATAACACCCAGAGGTTTAGGGTGCAGGGCCAGAAGTCCTTGCTGTCCTGTGCTTCACCAGGCCTGGGAAGTAGCTGGAGAAGGATTGGTGTCCCCACTTGCCATCTCTTAGTGTATCATCCGTCGTGAAAGGTGGCATGAAGTCTGGGACCCTGTGTCAGGACTTGCACTGCAGAAAGTATTCACCCAGAAGCCACATCCTTTTGCTCTGGTACTTCAGTCCTGGTGCTCATCACGTCCTTAAGACAAAATTATGCACCCCTCTTGTCAACCTTACCCCAAACGTCACCCCTAGACAAGGCTCATGAGCTGGAGCCAAGCTGGAGAACTGGGGTCCAGCTGTGACGAGAGGAAGGACAAGGCCTGTCCTGGGTCCTCTAACGGGGTGGCAGCCTCTGCGATCTCCACCAGAAAAGGCAGCGTGCAGGAAACTGGAGACCATCCCCATGCCCATTGGAGGCCCTTAGGAAGAGTTCCTCTCTACAAATATCCAACCCAGCTTGCTGCTGCATGAACAACCAGGAGAAAACTGCCCCTGGACCCTCATTCCAGACCCCATCTCCTCCACCCCACACATGCATGCTCTCCCCCTTGGCACTGAGGTGGTTCCAGGGACCCAAGAGACAACTGTAGAGAGGAGATGTTGGTGGGATATGGTGTCCTTCAGTGCTCCTCATGGTACCTCCTGCTGGGCTTTGTGCCACTGGTCACAACCCTCTGAGCCTGGATGTTCAGCCAGTTCTCACTGGTGCTAAACGGAACATGCCCGTGAGCACATTGGGCTGCACTGGGAGGAGCATGGCCACCAGACAATGGCAGTTATTGCCCATCTTGACTCAGCACTGGTGTGGTCAACATCTGGCGCCGTGTGTCCCAGTGTGAGGTTCTCATTCTGGAGAACGGGGAGCTGCCATGTGGCTATAGA
>CABFKC020000115.1:0-54622 GCA_901699155.2 Streptopelia turtur
CCCTGGGGGGTCACGGGGACCCCAGCTCCACACTATAACAACTGGGGCTTACGGATTCTGCCGCAGGTTTCTCCTCCTCTTGCTTTTCACCCCTAAGCGATTGGTTTTGTTTTTCCTCCTTTCCCAACCTGACCCCTTTGTGCTCTCCTGCACAGCTTAGCCCGCGCTAAGCCCAGTACTAAGGGCCCAGACCTCGCCTTGCACGGCCCCGGCGCAGCTCCGGCCACACTGCGGTGGCACCGATGTCACCTGGAGCAGGACCAGCCCTCGCCAGCTCGCACAGGCTCGTCCCCCGTCCCGGGACGCTGCACCGAGGGACGGGTTCCAGCCGAAAACGGGAGCTTGGGGTGCGTCCCCACGGCCCCGGGGCACAGAGCAATAGGCAACTTGATGTTGATTTAGTTGGGGACGCTGAGGGACAAGAGGCACGGCCGGGGCAGCAGCCACCGCGGGACGGACGGGTCGGGCTCAGCAAAGCCTGCAGAGCCGGGATGGCCGAGGGAACATTGTTGAGCCCTTAAATCTCCACCTCAGGGCTAAAAATGACCCTCCAGGCTTCATAATTGGGGCTTCTTCTGGATTAACAGAACCCCAGAGTAGGTGAGAGCAACAGCGAGCTGCGATTCTTCATCCCGCCAGATCTTCCCGGGGTTAGTAAAGATGCCGATGGCTCAGCGAAGAGACGCACGTTCGTTAGTTCTCCGTGCCAGAAAGTCGGAAAATGTGTGGATGTATTTTTTAGTCCAGAAAAAAAAAGGGCAGAGGGTAGAATAAAAAATATATATATAATTGAAGAGAAGCAAACCGGGGTATTTCCAGAGGGACTGGTCCTCCGAGGACAGGGATGAGCGGTCACTGAACCTGCGCCCGAAAAGCCAGGCGGCGTCTGGGCCGGACGGGACGACGGGAGAGAGAACAGTGAGGTTTGCTGGGAGCATCGCACCGGCGGTTTGGCCCATGGAGAAAGGAAACCCCTCGGGAAAGGGAAACAGCCCGTGCCTGGGGGGCCTGGGTGCTGTGACACGGCTGTCACCCACAGGGACAGCGCGGGGATGGGAGGGGACGGGATTGTCACCCAGCACCCAACTGATGGAACTCCAGGTGCAAAAATCCCACTGTAGGTGTGTCAAGCAAAGAATCACAGAATCGTTTTGGTTGGGAAAGACCCTCAAGCTCATCGAATCCACCCGTTCCCCAGCCCCATGTCCTGAGAACCTCCTGTCCGTCTGTCCAGCCCTCCAGGGATGGTGACTCCAGCACTGCCCTGGGCAGCCTGTTCCAATGCCCCACAGCCCTTTGGGGAAGAAATTGTTCCCACATCCAACCTCAACCTCCCCTGGCGCAACTTGAGGCCGTTTCCTCTGCTCCTGGCGCTTGTTCCTGGGGAGCAGAGCCCGACCCCCCTGGCTCCAAGCTCCTTTCAGGCCGTTCAGAGCTCAGAAGGTCTCCCCTCAGCTCCTGTTCTCCAGCTGGACCCTCCTCACTTTCCTTAGTGTAGCCCACGCCTTTTTGGTTCATTTTGTGGTGTTTGTTTGTTTCTGTAAATGCCTCAATTGCGTGAGTTGAACAGAACAGCATATGTAGGATTAAGTGACTGACAACATCTCCAAATTCCTATTTCTGCTGGAACTAAGAGGTGCTCTGCACTCAGGGACCCTCCTGCCCATGAACACCTTAACAATTTGTCTCCGGTCACTTCCAAACCAACTTAAGACAGCCCAAGGCGGGGACGGCCACCTACATTGCATGGACATGGGGGACACGATCTCCTCGTCCAGGTCGTCCACGTCGTCGGTCATGATGAAGTGCGAGGGGTTGGGGCGCGGGGTGCCCATCCAGCCGGGGTCGATGTTGAGGGCCGAGGCCAGGCTGTGGATCCCGGGGTTGGTGACGATCTGGAAGCCGCAGAGCAGCTCGATCTGCTGCCAGCGGTGCAGGCGCTCCCGCAGCGCCGCCGTCACCTCGCTCAGCGCCTGCCTGGATGCGGGGACAAACAGTGAAAATGATGAGAAGGAACGAAGAAAACATCTGAAACGGGGAGTCTAATGGCTCAGCTTTGTGTCCTAATACCTGAGACACCCTTCATTCCATCTTCAGGAATGCGGGAATTAGAATAAACCCACCAACCACGGGGATATCCAGGGATAATCACTTAACACCGCAGCCTCCCACACCCTCGTTGTGACGGGACTTGAGTTGCTCCGCACAACCGCCGGTTTTTGCTTCACACAAGTGAAATTAGAAGGTTATTGACTAAAAGAAGCAGGTCCGATCCCAGTAACTAAGCAGAATAAAGCTCAGCAAAATGAGGCCGAGCACTGCCAGATGTGCTGAGGGTCGCTCGTGTGACAGGGACAGAAATAAGGGAACGTATTAAACAGACACTCACTTGGCGGTTAAGATTTTATGGTCAACGTCATCTAGAGAGGAGCTGTGTGCAACGTGGAACGTCCCAAAGAGGGTGTTGCGCTTCTTCTTGATCTTCTCAGCCTGGAACGGCAACAGAAAGAGGGGTCAGGGGGGGAAGAGGAGCCGGCGCTTCCTCCAGGGCAGGGGACGCAAACAGGTTCACACGCTGCACATGGTGCCAAGGGCACTGCGCTGGAGCTGAGGGATCCCAGCAGGTCGAGGGCTCCGTGCTCCTCCTCATTCCCCAAGAGGCACAAGGAACCGAACCAGCCGCATTGTGCATGAACGGATCGCTCCTAAAGCCTAATTCTGTCTTTTCCACTGTTAATGCCCCGGGGCGGCGCTTTGGGGACATTTGGGGTTGTTTTTTTGCCTCCCCTTTGTGGCACGGTGTATATTCAAGATTAAAGTCTCTACGCAGCATGTTGCTTCCCAGCCCCAGTGACTTACAAGATGTGGCCACAAGGATTGACACAGCAAAAGGAAAACCACGGGCACAGCCACACTCGCCATCATTTTCAGCCCCTACTTACACCGCTGGGAAGGTGTGTTCTGCACTTTTGCTTAAAAAAGGCAAATTTAAGGCATTAAAAGGGAAATAAGGTGCAGAGCAACCAAGTGCGGGCTTTACTCCCCAACCCTTTCCCAGCGGCTGCATGGAGATAGGAAGATGCTGAAGCTCTCACCCCTTCCTTGGCCCCCAGCAGCTGCTTCTCCGCGTTCTGCTTCTTGATGTTGTAGTACTGGACCTCCACCTCGTGCGTCAGCTGCAGCCACTTCTGCAGGGCCTCGGGCGCCGCCCAGCTGCAGTGGGACTCCAGCTCCTTCTCCGCGTTCTTCAGCGCCATCCGCACCTGGGGACAACCGGCCGGGTCAGCGCGGGGACAGCGAGGGCGCCCGAGCGCGGCCGCCAGCCCTGCTGCACGGCACAGGGGTGCTTGGGGTGGAAGAGACCTTTAAGATGATCAACTCCAACCATAACCCAGCCCTGTCCCTGCCCCATGTCCTGAGAACCTCATGTCCGTCTGTCCAGCCCTCCAGGGATGGTGACTCCAGCACTGCCCTGGGCAGCCTGTTCCAATGCCCCAAGCCCTTTTGGGAAGAAATTGTTCCCCACATCAAACTCAACCTCCCCTGGCGCAACTGAGGCCGTTTCCTCTGCTCCTGGCGCTTGTTCCTGGGGGAGCAGAGCCCGACCCCCCCCTGGCTCCAAGCTCCTTTCAGGCAGTTTGAGATCAGAAGGTCTCCCCTCAGCTCCTGTTCTCCAGCTGAACCCCCAGGTCCCTCAGTCTCCATCACATTGTGCTCCAGCCCCTCACCAGCTCCGTTCCCTTCTCTCCACTCGCTCCAGCACCTCAAGGCCTTTCTTCAGCCCTCAAGTGATTTTGGTGCCACTGGCGCCGCCATTTTGTGCACTGAGGGGATTTTGGTGCCGCCATTTTGAGCCCTGAGCTGAGGGGCCCAGAACTGCCCCAGGGTTGGCGGTTTGTCCCCCCCAGGTCCCAGCACAGGGACGGTCACTGCCCTGGTCCCGCTGGCCACCCCAGTGCTGGCACCAGCCAGGATGCTGGTGGCCTCTGGCCACCTGGGCCACACGCTGGCTCATGTTCAGCCGCAGCCACCAACACCCCCAGGGCCTTTTCCACTGGCCACTTTCCCAGCACATTTTCTGGTGCTTTTAGAAAAAAAGACTCCACAGAGCTCAGTTTTCATTGCAGCTCCTCCGCTCACAGCTGGAACCCCCAGAGCTGACAGCACCATGCACAAGTTGCTTCAAAAGATTTAGCAAGTGTGTTGGGGTGCCCACCCGAGGCTCCAGAAGCCTCTCCGGGTTTGCTGCCCCCGCTCTGCACAGCCCCCGGATCCCCCGCGGAACCGCCGCCGAGGCTGCGCCGCCGCCTGTTTGCTGTGCGGCGCCGGAGCCAAACAGTAGGGCAGCTTGTCAAGAGACGACTTTCACAACCGGAGCGAGATGGCAAAATATTTAGACACAAAACATGTGCCGCTCGGTCAGGAAAAGGAACAACACGTCTGGAACGAGCAGTTTCGGCAGCGTTCTGGGGACTCTCTCCTGCCATCCCGGCTCAGGCTCCTCCACAACGCTCGCTGATCTCAGTGGGGATGGAGACGGGACTAAAATAGAAGAAAGTGGGTGATGAGTAAAGTTGAAGAAACCAAAACCTTACGTAATGGTGTGTGGTGCTGGAGACCATAAGGAATTAACACTTCAGGCAACTTCAGGATGGCCAGAGAGTGGTGGCTGAACCATCCCTGAGACATCCCAGGCCAGGCTGGACGGGGCTCTGAGCACCCTGAGCTGGTGACGATGTCCCTGCCATGGCAGGGGGGGCACTGGGTGGGTTCTGAAGGTCCCATCAACTCAAACTATTCCATGGTTCTCTTCCACGACACATGATGTGAGACTTTAATAAACCTGAAGCCCAACACAAGCCCTGCAGGAGTTTAACACGTTCCACACTGGACAGACTGAGGGACGGTGGCAGCAGCTCGGAGCTGCCTGCACAGCATGGGGACAGGGCTGCTCCTCACCCACCACCCCCTAAGCTCCGGAGGGGTGTCCATGGTTACACACCCTCACACACTTCCCTGCTGTTAGAATAGGAGCCGATCCTGAGCAGCTCTGAGCTTTCCCTGCCCAGCAGGCCCTGTCCCACCAGCACAGACCTTCTCTAGGCACGGGGGAGCTGGAGGAGAGGTCCAGGACATCCCCTGGATCACACAACCACAGCATCCCAGGCTGGTTGGGATCTCTGTAGATCCCCAGCCACACCTGCTCACCCAGGGTCACAGAGCAGATCACGCAGGGTCACAGAGCAGATCACACAGGGTCACAGAGCAGATCACACAGGGTCACCAGAGCAGATCACACAGGATCCCAGGGGGTGTTTGAATGTCTCAGAGAAGGAGACTCCACACCCGCTCTGGGCAGCCTGGGCCAGGCTCTGGCACCTCCCAGCACACAAGGTTCTGCTCATGTTCACATGGAGCCTCCTGTGTTTCAGTCTGTGCCCATTGCCCCTCACCCTGGCGTTGGGCACCACTGAACAGAGTCTGTTCCATCCCCTGACACCCACCCTGACATATTGATCATTGATCACATCCCTCTCAGCTTCTCTTCTCCAGCTCAGCAGCCCCAGCTCTCTCAGTGTCTCCTCACAAAGATGCTCCAGACCCCTCAGCATCTTCGTGTCCCTCCTGGACTCTCTCCAGTGACTCCTTGTCCTTACACTGGGAGCCCAGCACTGGCCCCAGTTCTGCAGATGGGGCCTCCCAGGGCAGAGCAGAGCGGGAGGAACAACCTCCCTGACCTGCTGCCCACACTCTTCCTCACACACCCCAGGTCCCATTGGCCTTTGGCCACCAGGACACATTGGTGGCTCGTGGTCACCCTGTTGTCCCCCAGAGCTCCCAGGTTGGTCTCTGCAGAGCTGCTTTCAGCAGGTCCCCAACCCGCGCTGGTGTCGGGGGCTGTTCCTGCAGCTGCAGGAGCCTGGGCAGCAATAGCCCCGTGGGACCGGGAGCTGGAGCTGAACCTCTCCAGGTTCTTCTCTGCCCCGTCCAGCTCTCTGGACGGCAGCACAGCCGGTGCTTGTTCAGCCCTTCCTCAGTTGGGGTTTCATTGCCTGGACGTGTGTGTCCCACGTCCGCTCGTCTGGCTCTGCAGGACCAGTGGCTGCCTCAGCTTCTGCTCCAGACCCTGCCCCACGTTCGCATCCCGGACTCCCTCGCTCCCCACAGCACAGCACCAGCCCACTGAAATGAAGCATTTTTCTACAAAGACTGCTCAGCCTTGGCTCTTTCCTCCACGCGTTATTAGCTCGGTCACGTCTCACCACGTCTGGCAGGGGGCGGAGTTTCCAGCCAAAAGCACCGGGTTGCACACGGATATTTGCAATTGTGTCCCCAAGGACATTTGCAGAAGCAGCCCGGGAGGGGAGGTCAACCCATCGTGTCATTTGTCGAGTGTAACATTGCCTAAATCACTCAAAAAGTCACCGATTGGGACCCACAGCCTCGGGGAAGGTCTGGTTGTCCCCCCACACCACCTCATTGCAGAGCTCTGACCCTGATCCGTGGGCATCTGGGATTCAGGAACAGGCGGATAAGCGGGCAGGAAATCTGCCGGTGGGTGTTTGGGGTACAGGAGCACTCAGAACATTCACAGCAACGTGTTTGTGGGTGAGCGTGAGGAACAGCCGGGGGCTGGGAGGAGGCACCACACAACCGCGTCCCAACACCAAGTCATGTTCCGTGGGGACCCCTCCCCAACAGGGTCACTGTGTCTGCACCCCCAGGGTCCCGTTTTCATCGCTAATTGAAAGCAGAAATGGCCACGGGGTCCGCAGCGCTTAGGACAACCTAGTGAGGGAAAAAGGTGGTGGGAACACCCGGGAACACGCTGTGTCTGCATCTCACGCACCCGACTGCAGCGGGAGCGGCCGAGCCCGCCGCTGTCAGCGTGACAATGTGCAAAGGGTCTGTTTGAATATCCCCCAGGACCCAAAATTATGGTATAATTGGATGAGTTTTGGGGTCAGTGGGAGTGACGAGTTAATGTCGTTGGTGATCTGTGGCTCGCTGGGATGGTGATCGTGTTATTGTCACACAGTGGGGGTCAGGGGGTAAAACCAGCGGGGTACAACCAGTACTCACCCCATCAGCGCCTCCCTCCCGAAGGCCTCTGGGAAACAACAGAGCGGTCAAGTCACCTCTGGCTTGCGGGTTTCTCACCAAACGCGCAGCGGAGCGGAAGGGGTGAGACCCGACGGCTCCAAACGCCGCCAGCGGGTCGGGCACCGGGGCTCGGGGTTACACAATCAGCCTTATTGAACAGCCCACAACACAGCGACCCAGCTGCGTGTGCGAACGGGGACGAGCTCGGGGCTGTGCGGGTGGGAGAACGATGTGGATCGCGGGGAGCAAAGGTGGGACCTGCGCGGGGCGGGCTGGGGTGGGAAACGCACTGTTTGCACACCCGGACTGTTGTGCTGTTTGCACACCCGGACTGTTGCGCTGTTTGCACACCCAGACTGTTGCGCTGTTTGCACACCCGGACTGTTGCGCTGTTTGCACACCCGGACTTGCACACCCAGATTGTCGCGCTGTTTGCACACCTGGACCGTTGTGCTGTTTGCACACCCGGACTGTTGCGCTGTTTGCACACCCGGACTGTTGCGCTGTTTGCACACCCAGACTGTTGTGCTGCTTGCACTCTTTGCACACCCAGACCGTTGTGCTGTTTGCACACCCAGATTGTCGCGCTGTTTGCACACCTGGACCGTTGTGCTGTTTTGCACACCCGGACTGTTGTGCTGTTTGCACACCCGGACTGTTGTGCTGTTTACACACCTGGATGGTTGCGCTGTTTGCACACCCGGACCGTTGCGCTGTTTGCACACCCAGATTGTTGTGCTGTTTGCACACCCGGATTGTTGTGCTGTTTGCACACCCAGACCGCTGCACTGTTTGCACACCTGGACTATTCTGCTGTTTGCACACCCAGACTGTTGCGCTGTTTGCACACCCGGACTGTTGCGCTGTTTGCACACCCAGACTGTTGTGCTGCTTGCACTCTTTGCACACCCAGACCGTTGTGCTGTTTGCACACCCAGATTGTTGCGCTGTTTGCACAACCGGACCGTTGCATTGCTTGCACACCCGGACCGTTGTGCTGTTTGCACACCCGGACCGTTGCGTTGTTTGCACACCCAGACCGTTGCGTTGTTTGCACACCCAGACCGTTGCGTTGCTTGCACACCCGGACCGTTGTGCTGTTTGCACACCCAGATTGTTGCGCTGTTTGCACACCCGGACCGTTGCGTTGCTTGCACACCCGGACCGTTGCGCTGTTTGCACACCCAGACCGTTGCGCTGTTTGCACACCCAGACTGCTGTGCTGTTTGCACACCCGGACCGTTGCGCTGTTTGCACACCCAGACCGTTGCGCTGTTTGCACACCCAGACTGCTGTGCTGTTTGCACACCCGGACCGTTGCGCTGTTTGCACACCCAGACCGTTGCGCTGTTTGCACACCCAGACTGCTGTGCTGTTTGCACACCCGGACCGTTGCGCTGTTTGCACACGCAGCCCACGCTGCCCAGCACTCCCCACTCACCCGCTGGCCCAGGACGCTTGTTTGTCCCGGTCAGTGCAGACCCCGGGCTCTTGTCCCTTTTTCCCCATCCCCTCGTCCCACTCTGTCCCGTCTTCCTGGGTGTCACTGCATTCTGGGCACAGTCGGGCCGGGAGGACGCGCTGGTGGCCTCAGAACATCCCAGCGCTCGCTTGGCTCTCGCAAGTCTGGCTCACGCAGTCTCAGTTTAAACCGACATCTACCAAACATGCTTCTTTTTTGCCAGCAGCAGCTCTAGAGACAATATTCGTCTAGGTTTATATTGCAAGATGTGACTTGGGGACAAGTTGTCTTGCTAATTTAAAACTAATCTTTTTGAGAGCTGCATATATGAACTCTAACTTTGCTGCGGAGATGCTAATCTAGTGCTAAACTTCCTTGGAAAGAAATGCCCTTTGTGCATGTCTCTGATTTGCAAGAATACAAGGCAAGCGCAATCGGACCCACTATAAATATCTCCTAAAACCATTAATAGATTGAAATGGAAAAAAGTCACCAATTCTGACCCGCGGCCCCGGGAAGGTCTGGTTGTCCCCCCACACCACATGCGGAGCTCTGACCCTGATCCATGGGTGTCTGGGATTCAGGAATGGGGAGAAGTGGGCAGGAAACCTGCTGGTGAGTGTTGGGGCAGAGCGGCGCTCAGAACATTCACAGCAATGACGTGTTTGTGGATGAGTGAGGACCAGGGGCTTATGGTTTGGGGTGGGAGGTCGAGGGGATCAGGGACGAAGTTCAGGCTGGGACAATGTGCGGTCGCTGCTCTCCTGTGTATTTGGGACTCAAAATGTGGGGTAGCGGAAGAAATATTAACACTTGGGGGGCTTTTCCTCCACCAAGGGAGCGGAAAAGCAGCGTGGTGGGCAGAACATGGCTGGGTCGACAAAGCCGAGCGAGGAAGCGGCTCCCGCTCCGCGTGCCGGCGCGGCCTCACCTGCTCCAGCTCCTGCTCGGCGTATTTCTGGCGGCTCAGCTCGTTCTCGGTGCCCTCGCGCAGCTCCCGCAGCCGGTGCGCCTCCTGCTTGGCCATGCTGATCTCGTCCTGCAGCTTCTTCTCCAGGTGCACCTTCTCCACCTCCACCGAGCGATGCTCCTCCTGCGCCTTCTGCAGCCTGCAACACACAACCGGAGTCGCCTTTAATCCCTTTGGATGTCAGTGACCCGCGTTACGGATCCTGCAACACACAACCGGAGCCGCCTTTAATCCCTTTGGATGTCAGTGACCCGCGTTACGGATCCTGCAACACATAACCGGAGCCGCGTTTAATCCCTCTGGATGTCAGTGACCCGCGTTGCGGATCCTGCAACACACAACCGGAGCTCCCCATTAATCCCTGTCAACGCCAGGGATCCGCGTTTGCACAGCCAGGGAGAGAGTTCACCAACAAACCGAATTCTCTCAGTGGTGACACTGGAAGCTGTGGTGCCACCAGAGACCTGGACAGGCTGGAGAGCTGGGTGGGGAGAAATGTAATGAAATAGAACAAGGGCAAGTGTAGAGTCTTGAATCTGGGCAGGAACAACCCCAGGTTCCAGTGTAAGTTGGGGAATGACCTGTTGGAGAGCAGTGTAGGGGAAAGGGACCTGGGGGTCCTGGGGACAGCAGGGTGACCATGAGCCAGCACTGGGCCCTTGTGGCCAGGAAGCCAATGGGACCTGGGGTGGGTTAGAAGGGGGTGGTCAGTAGGTCAGAGAGGTTCTCCTGCCCCTCTGCTCTGCCCTGGGGAGACCACACCTGGAATCTTGTGTCCAGTTGTGGCCCCTCAGTTCCAGCAGGACAGGGAACTGCTGGAGAGAGTCCAGCGCAGCCACCAAGATGCTGGAGGGAGTGGAGCATCTCCCATGGGAGGAAAGGCTGAGGGAGCTGGGGCTCTGGAGCTGGACAAGAGGACACTGAGGGGGGACTCATTCATGGGGATCAATATGGAAAGGGGGGGTGTCAGGAGGATGGAGCCAGGCTCTTCTGGTGACAACCAGTGACAGGACAAGGGGCAATGGGTGCAAACTGGAACACAGGAGGTTCCACTGAAAGAGGAGAAGAAACTTGTTGGGGGTGAGGGTGGCAGAGCCTGGCCCAGGCTGCCCAGAGGGTTGTGGAGTCTCCTTCTGTGCAGACATTCCAACCCCCTGGACACCTTCCTGTGTAACCTCATCTGGGTGTTCCTGCTCCATGGGGGGATTGCACTGGATGAGCTTTCCAGGGCCCTTCAACCCCTGACACTCTGGGACTCTGGTACTTATTTTAAAGATGTTCTTTAAGCTCCAACGATGTTTTGCTGCCACCCTTATCTACAGCCGTGCTGAATAAAGCTACAGCTCGATGGAAAGTTAAATGCACTCATGAGGTGTCGGTGTCTACATCTCATTATTTGCAGTCTCAGAGACAGCAAAAATAACTCAAACAGCGCTGTGCCAGGAACTGGTTTCTTGGCCAACAATGTTGCTCCAGCACACAAGGAACAGGTTCATCCTGAAGTGCTCACAGTTGTGGAGGACAAGAGGCTTTGTAACCGGATCCAGCACAGTTTTCGGGCCGTGTGAGCACAAGTTTGGCTGTTACATCTTTCCTGGCACTCTGGAGTCACTGTTGCTCTCCCCATTTTCTTTAGGTCGACATACGGCTCGTGGCGATGCCGCATGGGTCTAAAACCTCTTTACAGGAAGCACTCTGGGGTGCCATGAGCGACGATATCCTAAAGGAAAGCTTGGTGGCCTAAAGTGAGCCCCGAATTAATCAGAATTTTCAGTGTTTCCACAAAAATTAAGACCTTTGCCCTGTGCATCAAGACCTGAGCTCTTCCATACAAAGAAGCCCAAAAAAAGGGGGTAAGATCTGCCCCCTCTATTTCATTTATTAAATACTCAGTACTTGTTTTCTTCGTTTGCCGAAGTGCACCAGGATTGCCTTTAGTAAGCCCCAAATTCATTGGAATTTTCAGTGTTTCCACAAAAATCAAGACCTTTGCCTTTCACGAGTGAAGGGGAAGATGTGCCCCAGCAGGTACCAACACCCCGACGCGACGTCTCCCCGTTCCGCTCCAAAAGTGTTCAAACAGGCTTATCCTTGCCGGGAAGGGATAACTTTTCCTCAATTCAGGATGAAATTGTTGGGAATTCCATCTGGCAATAACAATTAAACAGGTTCACATGAAAAATTGGGTGTTTTCTTTGAAACAATGGCAACGATCAAACCCTGGACCCAACTTCTGCGAACGCGGTAGATCCATCTCCGCACAGCTTCAAGTCCAGATGTGCTGGGGTTCCAGGACACGGATTTCAGCGCTTGGACTGAACATGACGAAGTGTCGCGGCTGTTGGGAACCAGGTGCTTCTGTCCAACTGTCCTGCCTTGGCAACACCAGCTTCTCTGCCGAACGCTCCGTCTGGCCGTCACCAACCGGGCCGCGCTGGCCACACGCCGCCCGCTCCTTGGCAAAGGCTCGCTCGCCATCACAGAATGGAATCACAGCATGGACTGGGTTGGAAAAGCCCTCAGAGATCATCCCGTCCAACCCTTGGTCCAACTCCAGCCCATTGACTGGATCATGGCACTGAGTGCCATGTCCAATCTCAGTTTAAAACCCTCCAGGACAGTGAGTCCAGCACCTCCCTGGGCAGCCATTCCAATGCCTGACCACTCTCTCTGTAAAGAATTGCTTTCTAATACCCAGCCTAAATTTAAGTTTAAGCCCCCTTGTCCTATTGCTGATGCCTGGGAGAAGAGCCCAATCCCCCCCTGGCTAGAACTGCCCTTCAGGTAGTTCTAGAGAGTGCTGAGCTCAGCTCTAAGCCTCCTCTTCTCCAGACTAAACAAGCCCAGCTCCCTCAGCCTCTCCCCATAGGGCTTGTGCTCAAGTCCCTTCCCCAGTCTTGTTTGGATCCAGGACAGGACACCATTGGCCTTCTTGGCCACCTGGGCACACTGGTGGCTCATGTTGAGCTTCCTGTCCATTAGTCCCCAGGTCCCTTTCTGCCTGGCTGCTCTGTCTCATTTTCAGCCTCTCAGTATACACTTGAGGATTTGCTAGTTAGGAAACAGTAAAAAAACTCTGCTTGAATCATGTTATTAGTTTGTGTTTAGCACTTAGGCCCCCACGTGTTCACTCTCTGTGTCTCACACTCATCCACGTGGTTTTTAGGTCGGTGTTTACAGCTCTCTGGAGAAACTCCGGCTCTTTATTTCCCAGTTTCCAGAGGCTCTTGCCAGGACATTCCAAGTGGTGGGATAAACCCACGCTCCCTGCCCTGCGTATCACTCCATACTAGGCCCGACGAGCCCCAAACTGCCAAATATCTCTGTTTAAAGGAGAAATTCCCCTCCACTGAGCCACAGAGCAGGAAGGAATTGATCCAGAAGATAATTCTCAAGGGCACGCTCATATTGTGTTATCAGTTTTCTCCCGAGAGCAGAGCCCGTATTTTCCGATGTTGGTTACAGATGAAGCCCCGTTTTGTCTGCGTGTTCCCGTTCACACGCGGTGACTCGGCCACTCTGGTTCCACATCCACTGAGCTCCACGAGGCAACAAAGTCCCTTAGAGCTGCACTTGTGACAGGGCACGAAACCCGGACCCATCTGGGAGCTTCACGGGTCAGGAGCAGATCTTCAATACAACCAGCAGATCCTCAATACAACCTGCAGATCCTCAATACAACCTGCAGTTCATCAATACAACCTGCAGATCTTCAATACAACCTGCAGGTCATCAATACAACCAGCAGATCCTCAATACAACCTGCAGATCTTCAATACAACCAGCAGATCCTCAATACAACCTGCAGATCCTCAATACAACCTGCAGATCATCAATACAACCTGCAGATCCTCAATACAACCAGCAGATCCTCAATACAACCTGCAGATCCTCAATACAACCTGCAGATCATCAATACAACCTGCAGATCATCAATACAGCCTGCAGATCATCAATACAACCAGCAGATCCTCAATACAACCTGCAGATCATCAATACAGCCAGCAGATCCTCAATACAACCTGCAGATCATCAATACAGCCAGCAGATCATCAATACAGCCTGCAGATCTTCAATACAGCCTGCAGATCTTCAATACAGCCTGCAGATCATCAATACAGCCAGCAGATCATCAATACAGCCTGCAGATCTTCAATACAGCCTGCAGATCTTCAATACAGCCTGCAGATCATCAATACAACCAGCAGATCATCAATACAGCCTGCAGATCATCAATACAACCTGCAGATCCTCAATACAACCTGCAGATCATCAATATAACCAGCAGATCTTCAATACAACCAGCAGATCATCAATACAACCAGCAGATCCTCAATACAACCTGCAGATCATCAATACACCCTGCAGATCATCAATACAACAGCAGATCATCAGTATAACCTGCAGATCATCAATACAACCAGCAGATCATCAATACAACCTGCGGATCCTCAATACAACCTGCAGATCATCAATACAACCTGCAGATCATCAATACAACCTGCAGATCCTCAATATAACCAGCAGATCATCAATACAACCAGCAGATCTTCAATACAACCAGCAGATCATCAGTATAACCTGCAGATCATCAATACAACCAGCAGATCCTCAATACAACCTGCAGATCCTCAATACAACCAGCAGATCCTCAATACAACCTGCAGATCATCAATACAACCTGCAGATCCTCAATATAACCAGCAGATCTTCAATACAACCAGCAGATCTTCAATACAACATGCAGATCATCAATATAATCAGCAGATCTTCAATACAACCAGCAGATCTTCAATACAACCTGCAGATCATCAATACAACCTGCAGATCGTCCATACAACCAGTAGATCATCAATCTTCAATTATCAGCAGGCTGTATCAAGACATGAACTTTTTCCTCTCGATGGGTCATTTAATGGACTGGAAAGGGTCGCTGTTGGAGGACGTTCTCAAAGGTGTTCTGAAGATGAACAAAAATGGCTTTTCGTATCGATCTTCCCTTCTCTGCTCCTCAAGAGTGTATCAGCTGTTCACCAACCGGCAGCGGGAGGCAACGGGAAGGGCACCCCGCTCCTCCCAAGGGCTGCTCAGCGCCGGCTTTGACGGGCCAGGCCAGGAGGTCACTGCCAGCCCAGAGTTGTCACAGAACCACAGGGTGTCCTGAGCTGGAGGGACCCACAGATCATGGAGTCCAATGCTGTCCCTGCACAGGACACCCCCCAGGTCACCCCGTGTGTCTGAGGACGGTGTCCAGTCTCTTGTTGAACACTGTCAGGTTGGGGCCGTGACACCTCCCTGGGGAGCCTGTTCAGTGTCCAGCACCTCTGGGGGAAGAACCTTTTCCTCATGTCCCACTGACCCCCCTGGCACATCTGCTGCCGTTCCCGGGGCTCCAGCAGTACGAGTCCATGGGAAGGGCTGTTGGGAGCTCTGGCCGTGTCTCCGGTGGCCGAGGAGCAGGGCTGGGCCTCGCTGGGGCGCAGGGATGCAGCAGCGAGGGCGCATTCACTCCTCTGGAGGAGAATGAGATCAAACCTCAGCCAAGAGGCCTCACGAGCGCCAGGAATTCAGCTCCCGGTCCCGGAGCTCCAGCTCAGCGTCCTCCGCAGAGGACACGCTGCTCCGGGTTAAGACCAGAGCTTAGTACCCGGGGTTTTGTGTTTCTCCCCACCTGGCTTTGGAGCATTCGTGGAACGTCACAGACACATCCACTTGTTTACGTGGCTCTGCCCTCGGCAGCACAGCCCAAGGTCGTTTCCCCAGCCGGCATCGGGACCTCTGGTGTCACCTGCTCCTCGGTGACACCGGCAGAGGCTCCCGGACACTGCAGAGGAACCCCCGTGTCCTTCTGGCTGTTGGACAAAACCCAACCATTTTCTTTGGGGTATTTCCAGCCTGTAACGTGAAATTCCCCAAAGCTCTGTGAAAGCAGCTGTGGCCCGGAGCCGGCCAGAGGGGAAACACGATTACCTCCACCTCTATGCCAACAAGAAAGCAGGTCACATACCGCACCGCTGCCAGGGCGCGCGCCCATTTGGCACCGTCACCCCGGGACTCTCACAAGCGTTCGGGCTCCGCGCAGACACCCACCAAGGCTTTCGAGCAACACCCGAGTCCCCGAGGGCAGGAAACCAGCTGCGGCCTCGCGGGTACGTCCTGTGACCCCCATGGCACAAACCTTGGCGCAGATCGGCGTCCTCGGGATGCCGGCGCTGGCACAGGTCACTGGTTGCCAGCCGAGAGCGGTGACACCCGTACCCAGGCCTGGGCTCCGCTGTTGGAAAAGCCGCGGGGATGCGGCAAAATTAAGGTTTATTCCCTAAAATTGCGCTTAAAACTGATGAAAAATAGTCACAGTCCACGACTGCCGTGCTCTGTTATTTGCTACATCTCCCCTTAAAAACTCTTCTTGCCAAAAACCCCACTGGGGTTGTGACCAGCGGCCTCAAGCGCTCTTTGCTCTCCCCAGTGACTCTTGTGCGGCTCGTTCGTTGCGCTGGAACCATCACAAACCGTTCTGCGAGCAGAGGTCGCGTTCCCGAGCCACAGGATTCCGCCCAAGTTCAACCGCTCACAGGGAATTACTCCTACGCCGGTGGTTTTGTTCCTCGCAGGATTTCGGGGCAGCACGGGCCATCAAACGCGGCTCGGAGCTTGAGCAGGTTGCGGTTCCTCTGGTGGTTTGTGCTGTCTCAACGTGCTTTTTCCCCATCAAACCCAGAGGGGAATGACCTGATCAGCCTGGACGACAAATGCTGCGCGAGCTGGGTCGCCTTGTTCCTTCAGAGCCTCTTCTTCCCCTCGGGGTACCAGATTTTTGTCACTTCGGGAGGTCGGGATCCCAATACGCTTTCAGTGTGAGAAACCACTGGCCATCTCACTGCTCCGATATAAGTACACGTGGTAAATCAATAGGAAGCACCTATAGGAACAAGCCAACGCGCTCGGAAGGAGGAGCGAGTACAGAAGGAGCAATTCCAGCGCTTGTGCTCAGCGGGATGTTTTGCTGCTCGAGGCAGCGAAGCTCTGACGCCAAGAGCAGCTCCTGAACAGAGCCAGGGCCTCCCCAAAACGCAGAAACTCTACTTTAGAGCCAGCAATGACAACCAGAGCGGAACTGGGCAAAGGAAACTCTTCCCCGAAGGGTAAACGAAGGGGAAGGTTGCGGAACGAGCGAGGCTGGCCGGGAAGTGAACGCACCTCTCCTGCAGGTCGTGCAGCGACTGCTCGGCGCGGTGCAGCCCCTCCAGGTCCTTCATCATCTTCTTCATGTGCTCCTTGGAGTAGCGGTTCTGGATGTAGGCGAACCAGCAGCCGCCCACGCCGATGACGATGGACACCACCAGCATGAAGTCCTTCAGGTGGTTGTGCCGCGTCACTGCAAGAGAGGAGACGGCGCTGAGCGGGGACATGGGGACCAAAGAGGACCAGAGACAGCGCTGAGTGGGGACACGGGGACGCGGCCAGGGGGGCAGAGGGGACCAGAGACAGTGCTGAGCAGGGACATGGGGACCAAAGGGGACCAGAGACAGCGCTGAGCAGGGACACAGGGACCAAAGGGGACCAGAGACAGCGCTGAGTGGGGACATGGGGACCCGGCCAGGGGGACAGAGGGGACCAGAGACAGCGCTGAGTGGGGACATGGGGACCCGGCCAGGGGGACAGAGGGGACCAGAGACACCGCTGAGTGGGGACACGGGGACCCGGCCAGGGGGACAGAGGGGACCAGAGACAGCGCTGAACGGGGACATGGGGACCAAAGGGGACCAGAGACAGCACTGAGCGGGGACATGGGGACCAAAGGGGACCAGAGACAGTGCTGAGCGGGGACATGGGGACCCGGCCAGGGGGACAGAGGGGACCAGAGACAGCGCTGAGTGGGGACATGGGGACCAAAGGGGACCAGAGACAGTGCTGAGCAGGGACATGGGGACCCGGCCAGGGGGACAGAGGGGACCAGAGACAGCGCTGAGTGGGGACATTGGGACCAAAGGGGACCAGAGACAGTGCTGAGCAGGGACATGGGGACCTGGCCAGGGGGACAGAGGGGACCAGAGACAGCGCTGAGTGGGGACATGGGGACCCGGCCAGGGGGACAGAGGGGACCAGAGACAGCGCTGAGTGGGGACATGGGGACCAAAGGGGACCAGAGACAGTGCTGAGCGGGGACATGGGGACCCAGCCAGGGGGGCAGAGGGGTCCAGAGACAGCGCTGAGTGGGGACATGGGGACCCGGCCAGGGGGACAGAGGGGACCAGAGACAGTGCTGAGCGGGGACATGGGGACTCAGCCAGGAAGGGACGTGGGGGGCAGAGGGGATGGTGGCCTGGGGGTCACAAAGGGCTGCGTCGATGGGTAAGGGAGGAAAAACAAAAAGGAGGCTTGATGATATTTACCCAGTTTGAAAGGGGAAGAAAGACACGAAAAAGGAAAAAGAAGGAGGAGGAAGAAAGGAAAAAGGAGGAAAAAAGAAAAAGGGAAAGAAGAGAAAGAAGAAGAATGAAGAAGAAAGGAAAAAGGAAAAAAGCAAAAGGAAAAAAGGAGAAAGGAGAAGAAAGAAGGAAGAAGAAAAAAGGAAAAACCACCTCAACCAAATAAATAAACTTTTAGATAAATAATTAAAAAGCAAACGAAATTCCACATCCTAACAGACACACTCAGGCTGCACCACGTGCCCTGGGAGCCCCCGGAGCCCGGCAGAGCTGCTGAGCAGGTAACACAGGACACGGAGCCAAGAGTCACCGTCACCAACACGGGGGGGACCAGGGACCAGGCAGGTCCAGCACTGCACAGATCCACTGTGGAACTGCCCAGGGACAGCGCAGGGGAAAGGGACCTGGGGTCCTGGGGACAGCAGGGTGACCACGAGCCAGCACTGGGCCCTTGTGGCCAGGAAGCCAATGGGACCTGGGGTGGGTTAGAAGGGGGTGGTCAGTAGGTCAGAGAGGTTCTCCTGCCCCTCTGCTCTGCCCTGGGGAGACCACACCTGGAATCTTGTGTCCAGTTGTGGCCCCTGAGTTCCAGCAGGACAGGGAACTGCTGGAGAGAGTCCAGCGCAGCCACCAAGATGCTGGAGGGAGTGGAGCATCTCCCGTGGGAGGAAAGGCTGAGGGAGCTGGGGCTCTGGAGCTGGACAAGAGGAGACTGAGGGGGGACTCATTCATGGGGATCAAGATGGAAAGGGGGAGTGTCAGGAGGATGGAGCCAGGCTCTTCTGGTGACAACCAGTGACAGGACAAGGGGCAATGGGTTCAAACTGGAACACAGGAGGTTCCACTTGAATATGAGAAGAAACTTGTTCCTGGTGAGGGTGGCAGAGCCTGGAACAGGCTGCCCAGGGAGGTTGTGGAGTCTCCTTCTGTGCAGACATTCCAACCCCCTGGACACCTTCCTGTGTAACCTCAGCTGGGTGTTCCTGCTCCATGGGGGGATTGCACTGGATGAGCTTTCCAGGTCCCTTCCACCCCTGACATCCTGGGGCTCTGTGACTCCCAGCGGGGCCAGAGGGACAAGTCCTCTCTCTGAAGGTGCAGCAGATGCTCAAGCACCACCTGCCCGTATCCTCACGAACACGCCCGAGGCAGTGCAGAATAGCTCCATCATTCTTGGAGAACATTCACCCGTGAGTTCAACGCTAAAGATCTAAACAAGATTAATACCGGCCCCGCTTCCCATCCCGGGCGGATTATCACAACATCCTCTTCCTAGCGAGCAGCCCCTGGCCCGTTGCTGCCAATACACGATTCCAAATCCCTTTATTTGGCGTTTCGAGAGGAATGCTGGGCTGCCTTGTTCAGACGGTTTATTGTGCACCCACAGCCGGCTCTTACAGCTTTTCTGTGTCACGACTGCTGCTCCCGCTGTGTCCCCAACGCACAGAGCCCTTCCCTACGGCAAAGGTGACCACAGGAATTCAAGTGTTCACTGCTGGGAAGAAATGTCTCGTAACAAAAGCTGAATCCCAGAATCCCAGAGTGTCAGGGGTTGGAGGGCCCTGGAAAGCTCATCCAGTGCAATCCCCCCATGAAGCAGGAACACCCAGTGTTCTGCGCCTCAGGAAGGTCCATCCATGGGTTAAACTAAAGGAGGGAGACTCATCCGGACATGAGGAGAAACTGTTGCCCTGGGGTGGTGGGAGCCTGGCCCAGGTTGGCCAGAGAGGCGCTGGATGATTCTGAATAGGAGGGGGACAAGGACAAGAGAAGAAGTTCAGCTCTTACATTTTGTACCAAACTTCACAAAAAAAAAATCCGGTGTTTGCCACAAGCTAACAATTATTCTTCCACAAATGTAGCTCTCTAGCTATTAGATTCCTCAAAACGAGCAGCAGGAAGCACGTTGCTACCCAGGACGTGGTGTTTCACGAAGCCCTTTTCACACACACCGTGTTCCGCCGCACACGCTGCCACCCGCGCACACCGAACCCCCCACACCGACCCCCCGAGTGCCGAAAGCGCTCACGGAGCCGCCCGCAGCTCGGCAAAGGAGCGAGCGTGCTTTCAGAGCAGCTGAAAGGGTGTTCCAGTGGAAACCTCGGAGGGTCGGAGGCAGGGGAAGTGCAGGGTGAGGTGTTCACTCGTGTCGAACAGCGTGCAGGGACGAGCGTGCAGGGATGAGTGTGCAAGGATTAGCATCCAAGGACGAGAGTGCAAGGACGAGTGCACAAAGACAAGTGTGCAAGGATGAGAGTGCAAGGGCAGGAGTGCAAGGACAGGAGTGCAAGGATGAGTGTGCAGAGACAAGTGTGCAAGGATGAGAGTGCAAGGACAGGAGTGCAAGGACGAGTGCGCAAAGACAAGCGTGCAAGGATGAGAGTGCAAGGACAGGAGCACACAAAGACAAGTGTGCAAGGATGAGAGTGCAAGGATGAGAGTGCAAGGATGAGAGTGCGCAAAGACGAGGGTGCAAGGACGAGGGTGCACAAAGATGAGTGCGCAAGGACGAGTGCGCAAGGACGAGAGTGCAAGGATGAGAGTGCAAGGACGAGAGTGCGCAAAGACGAGTGTGCAAGGACGAGCGTGCAAGGACGAGCGTGCAAGGACAGGGATCACCAGTGCCCCAGCCGCTCCACGGTACCGCTGACACAACCACGGGCTGTGACACGTCCCCCGGGCTCAGTCAGCGCCTCGTGTTTCCTTCCCGGAGCCAACACACCCGACAGAACGTGCTCAGAGCCGGTTCCTGCGTGGGCCGCACGGTACGGAGACGCGGGGCCGTGAGCGCTGCTCCCACGCGTGAGCGGGTCCGTGTGCCGCCTGTTCCAGCCCGGCACAGCCAACCCCAAACTCTCCTCCCAACACCATGTGCAGGACCAAGGAACAAGCACCAGGAGCAGAGGAAACGGCCTCAAGTTGCGCCAGGGGAGGTTGAGGTTGGATGTGGGAACAATTTCTTCCCCAAAGGGCTGTGGGGCATTGGAACAGGCTGCCCAGGGCAGTGCTGGAGTCACCATCCCTGGAGGGCTGGGCAGTTCGTAGTGACATGGGTTAGTGCTTGATTTAGGTTACGCTTGGACTGCTGGTCAGTAGGTCAGAGAGGTTCTCCTGCCCCTCTGCTCTGCCCTGGGGAGACCACACCTGGAATCTTGTGTCCAGCTGTGGCCCCTCAGTTCCAGCAGGACAGGGAACTGCTGCAGAGAGTCCAGCGCAGCCACCAAGATGCTGCAGGGAGTGGAGCATCTCCCGTGTGAGGAAAGGCTGAGGGAGCTGGGGCTCTGGAGCTGGACAAGAGGACACTGAGGGGGGACTCATTGCTGGGGATCAAGATGGAAAGGGGGAGTGTCAGGAGGATGGAGCCAGGCTCTTCTGGTGACAACCAGTGACAGGACAAGGGGCAATGGGTGCAAACTGGAACACAGGAGGTTCCACTTGAATATGAGAAGCAACTTGTTGGGGGTGAGGGTGGCAGAGCCTGGAACAGGCTGCCCAGGGGGTTGTGGAGTCTCCTTCTCTGCAGACATTCCAACCCCTGGACACCTTCCTGTGTAACCTCAGCTGGGTGTTCCTGCTCCATGGGGGGATTGACCTGGATGAGCTTTCCAGGGCCCTTCCACCCCTGACACTCTGGGGTTCTGTGACCAGCAGTTTTACAGCAGCATTGCTCAAATAAAACACTCGGTAGATTCTCTACCGGCTGTTCACACACACGTTGTGACATCAGAAACCACACACGTGGGGTTACACCAAAACTCTCCGTTCCTGAAGCACCCAAAGGCAGCTGAGCCAGCACAGCTCCCTGGCGCTGCTGTGATCTCTACTGGCTTCCTCACGCTCTGCTGCTTTGCCCGTGGACCCACGAGCTAATCACATAAAGCCATTTGATAAAGTGCTGAATTCACCCCGCAGGAGCTGTCGGGTCCCCCTGTTGTCCCCTCCCTGCATTGCCGGGTTCAGAGCTATCGCTCCTCAAGGAAAACCAAACCTACCGCCCCGGCTTATTGACCACGTGCTGCTGAAGAAAACAATATGGAAATGATATGAGAACACTAACGATATGAAAATGATATGGTAACGTTAACAATATGAAAACGCTAATGATACGATAATGCTAACAAGATGAAAACGCTAACGATCCAATAGCACTAACAGAGTATTAACGGGACGGAGCTGCCTTTCCCTCTGTAATCCAAACACCATCCAGTGCGCTGTAAATATTTAAAGTGGATGGCAAACCTCGCAGCGATAAATTCATCTGGTGTTTGGTTAAGACATTCTATTGCTTTAAACAAATAGTGATTCAACTGACCTCAAGGTACTTGTCAAACAGGCTGCTATGGACCAAAGGGAGACAGGGCAGCTGTGCCGGGAGCGAATAACTGATGGGTTTTGGGAGCGTTTCTGGAGCCACGTCGGAGTCTGTGCCGCACAAACCCGGGAAACACCACAGCTCAGCCTCCTGTTCACCAAAACCACGGCTTACCCGCTCTGGGCAGCCTGGGCCAGGCTCAGCACCTCCCAGCACACAAGGTTCTGCTCATGCTCACATGGAGCCTCCTGTGTTTCAGTCTGTGCCCGTTGCCCCTCACCCTGGCGTTGGGCACCACTGAACAGAGTCTGGTCCATCCTCTGACACCCACCCTGACATATTGATCATTGATCACATCCCTCTCAGCTTCTCTTCTCCAGCTCAGCAGCCCCAGCTCTCAGTGTCTCCTCACACAAAGATGCTCCAGACCCCTCAGCATCTTCGTGTCCCTCCCTGGACTCTCCAGTGACTCCTTGTCCTTACACTGGGAGCCCAGCACTGGAAAAGAAATGGCTGTAGGAGCGGTTGTGGGGTCTCTGATGTGATCAGAGCCGCTCGGGCAGCAGCTGGAGCCGGGGCAGCTCCGGACGCCCCTCTGAGCCGCGCTGTTCATGTGCTGCTGGGATGCCATCATTAGCAGTTTTAATTGGCGCCTGCGTTGTCCCTTGCTCCGGGGGTGACTCCTCGTCCTTCTTGAACTGGGGAGCCCAGAACTGGGCCCAGTTCTGCGCGTGGGGCCTCACAGGGCAGACGGGGAGGATGAATCTCCCATTTTAACGCTTTTATACCCATGGTGAATAGGAAACAGCTTCAAGAGAGAAGAAGAACCCTTAAGAGACAAGGGTTACCCCCTGTGCGCGTGGCGAGGGCAGGAGCTCAGCTGAGCATCAGGACCAGAGCGGGTCTGACACACTGACCCACGGCTGGGCCGGCGGCCGAGCAGCTCCCGGCGCTGCTGCTCCGCCAGCCGGTCCTTGAGGAAACAGCTTTAGATAAACAGCCTGGCACCCTATAACTGGGGACAATCCCGTTCGGTTCACCACAGAACAGCAAACTGCCTGCTGGACGTTCACCCCTCGCACCGGGGAGCTGCAGGCTGGAAACTTGGGGTAACTTCTCCTCCAGAAATGAACTCGCAATGGAATTGCCTTCACAGAATCACAGAATCACAGCATGGACTGGGCTGGAAAAGCCCTCAGAGATCATCCCGTCCAACCCTTGGTCCAACTCCAGCCCATTGACCAGATCATGGCACTAAGCGCCATGTCCAATCTCAGTTTAAAAACCTCCAGGGACAGCGAGTCCAGCACCTCCCTGGGCAGCCATTCCAATCCTGACCACTCTCTGCACAGAATTGCTTTCTAATCTTCAGCCTGAATTTAAGTTTAAGCCCCCTTGTCCTATTGCTGATGCCTGGAGAAGAGCCCAATCCCCACCTGGCTGGAACTGCCCTTCAGGTAGTTCTAGAGAGTGCTGAGCTCAGCTCTAAGCCTCCTCTTCTCCAGACTAAACAAGCCCAGCTCCCTCAGCCTCTCCCCATAGGGCTTGTGTTCAGGTCCCTTCCCCAGTCTCCTTGCTCTTCTCTGGACCCGCTCCAGCACTTCAATCTCTTTCCTGAGCTGAGGGCCCAGAACTGAACACAATGCTCCAGGTGTGGCCTCCCCAATGCAGAGCACAGGGGAAGGATCACTGCCCTTGTCCTGCTGACCACGCTGGTTTGGATACAGGACAGGACACCATTGGCCTTCTTGGCCACCTGGGCACACTGTTGCTCACGTTGAGCTTCCTGTCCATTAGTCCCCCAGGTCCCTTTCTGCCTGGCTGCTCTGCAGCCACTCTGTGCCCAGCCTGGAGCGCTGCAGGGGGTTGTTGTGGACAAAGGGCAGCACCCAGCACTTGGCCTTGTTGAACTTCATCCCATTGGAATCAGCCCATTTTTCCAGTCTCTCCAGACCCCTCTGCAGAGCCTCCTGCCTTCCAGCAGGTCGACATTCCCTCCCAACTTGGTGTCAGCAGCAAATTTGCTGATGATGGTCTCAATCCCCTCATCTAAATCATCAATGAAGATGTTAAACAGGACTGGACCCAACACTGCCCCCTGTGGACACCACCAGTGACCGGCTGCCAGCTGGATGCGGCCCCATTCACCAGCTGGCCGAGCGCTGGGCGGCCGCAGAGGGCAGGGGAAAGCCCAAAAACCTGTATTTCTGCGTTAGATCCATGTCGTGGGTGTGCTTAAAAACACACGTAAAGCAGAGGCAGCGGTATCGCGGGTGGTGGGAAGTCCTGCTGTCCGCAGCCAAGCCGTGGGAGGCCGCACTCTGCACCCCGACTACGGCGTTTGCACCCTGGGACCAAAACGCGTTCATTGCAAACCTGCCAAAGGTGGGATGGAGACGAGTGAAAGGGAACGAGGAGCAGGGGGCGAGGGCTCAAATCGTTACAGGCCACACGGTTGGCCTGGAAAATCCCTCTCGTCTGCGCGGCGCCGAGCAGGAGCGGGACCTGATGGGGCGGGTTCTGGTCACGGCCCATGAGAAAGACGTGAGTAAGAGAGACGTGAGGAACTGTAATGAGACATCAGACGGAGCCAGGCGGAACCAACGCGCAAGAGCACCCCGAGATAACATCAGGGCTTTGAGACGGCACCCGCAGACGCTGTGATCAAAGGGACCCGGATCCTCCCGAACGCCTGCGAGCCGGAGTTGTGCTTCCCGGCTGGAGCCGGGTGAGCTGCAGCCTGACTCACACACACCCCAGGGCCACAGGGATCCCCCAGGTCACCCTGACATGGGCCCGGGTCCCCAGGGATCCCCCCAGGTCACCCTGACATGGCCCTGGGTCCCTGACACAGCCCCAGGTCCCCAGGGGTCCCCAGGGACTCCCAGGTCCCACTGACACAGCCCCGGGTCCCCAGGGGTCCCCAGGGACTCCCAGGTCCCACTGACACAGCCCCGGGTCCCCAGGGGTCCCCAGGTTCCTGACACAGCCCCAGGGCCACAGGAACCCCCAGGTCCCATTGACACGGCCCCAGGTCCCACTGACACGGCCCCAGGGCCCCCGGGATCCCCAGGTCCCCCAACCAAGCCACCGAAGCAGCTGCAGACTCCACCGTGTGCTCAGGCAGGAGGACAGACGGACAGTGTCACCCTACAGACACTGAGACCCCAGCAGGACAGACAGACGGTGTCACCCTACGGACACTGAGACCCCAGCAGGACAGATGGACAGTGTCAACCTACGGACACTGAGACCCCAGCGGGACAGACAGACATTGTCACCCTACAGACACTGAGACCCCAGCGGGACAGATGGACAGTGTCACCCTATGGACACTGAGACCCCAGTGGGACAGACAGACATTGTCACCCTACGGACACTGAGACCCCAGCGGGACAGATGGACAGTGTCACCCTATGGACACTGAGACCCCAGCAGGACAGACAGACGGTGTCACCCTACGGACACTGAGACCCCAACAGGACAGACGGACAGCATCACTCTATGGACACTGAGACCCCATTGGGACAGATGGACAGTGTCACCCTATGGACACTGAGACCCCAGCAGGACAGATGGACAGTGTCACCCTACGGACACTGAGACCCCAGCGGGACAGACAGACATTGTCACCCTACAGACACTGAGACCCCAGCAGGACAGATGGACGGTGTCACCCTACGGACACTGAGACCCCAGCAGGACAGATGGACAGTGTCACCCTATGGACACTGAGACCCCAGCAGGACAGACAGACGGTGTCACCCTACAGACACTGAGATACCAGCAGGACAGACTGAAGGTGTCACCCTACAGACACTGAGACACCAGCGGGACAGACAGACAGTGTCACCCTATGGACACTGAGACCCCAGCAGGACAGACAGACGGTGTCACCCTATGGACACTGAGACCCCAGCAGGACAGATGGATGGTGTCACCCTACGGACACTGAGACCCCAACAGGACAGATGGACAGTGTCACCCTATGGACACTGAGACCCCAGCAGGACAGATGGACGGTGTCACCCTATGGACACTGAGACCCCAGCAGGACAGATGGACAGTGTCACCCTACGGACACTGAGACCCAGCCCTGCCAGGAACAGCCAGAGATGGGAACGCGATGCCCATGGGGATAAATCCCAAAGGCACCGAGCTCTGGTCTCAGGGGAGCGACCGCGGGGCCGACTCCGCCGGGAGAGGCCGCGCGGGGACACCGGTGCCCCGGGGCCCGTTTGGACACGGCCGGTCCCGGTGAACGGCCAAAGGAGCCGCGACGGTGGCACTTACGGAGGGGAGGCCCGAACAGCACCGTGTCCAGAGCCTTCAGCTGCAGCTTCTGCCGGTGGCTCCGGTCCGTCATCTTCAGAACGCTGCCCATCATGGTGGCGTTGTTCACCGCCAGCCTGGAAAACACAGCGGTACATGAATAAAACGGTGTGGTCATAGCCACGTGGATTAATAACTGACCCAACACGGAGGGGACACGCAACGAGCGGGACCGGAGCGCTGCTGGCTCGAGCTACCAGGGCAAAGGAGGTACAGGACACCTCGGGAGCTCAGCTGCGGCGCCTTTGGCTTTATTGGAGAGAGACGGAAAATCCAAGGCCAGTCCTGTTCATTAATCCTGCCTGAAAACGACCTAATGGAGTAAATTTGGATAGTGAGTCTGAGCCCTGAATACAGGCCTTGCTAAAATAAAACCCGGTTTTAAACTGACTCCAGCCCTACACAACAGCTCACAGAGAACAAGTCGGTTTGTCTGGATCTAAATAACCAGGGCATTAGAAGCTCAAACAGATGCCGTATCGCCAAGGCGACGCGAGATGATCCTCCTGCTCTCCGCTGCGCCAGAGCCGGGTGTGAGGTGGGCGGTCGAGTGTACAGAGCAAGGACAATACAACGTGGGGTGCAGCCCCTCATCTCGCCCCAGCAGATACACCCTCACTCACAGCTAATCCCTCCCTGCAGGGACCAAGGCCAAGCTGAAGCCTCCAAACATGGGTTAGACCCAGCTTAGTGCTGCCCAGGAACCGCACGCGGTGCTGAGAGCCGCCCAGAGCTGCGTTTCTGCCGGGACAGAGCCCGAGAGATGGGGACGGGGCGGTGACACCCACTGGGCATGGGGGGCAGTGACACCCACCTGGGTATGGGGGGTGGTGACACCCACCTGGGCATGGCAGTGACACCCCCCTGGACATGGTGGTGACACCCACCTGGGCATGGGGGGGCGGTGACACCCACCTGGGCATGGGGGGGCGGTGACACCCACCTGGGCGTGGTGGTGACACCCACCTGGGCGTGGGGGGGCGGTGACACCCACCTGGGTGTGGCGGGGCGGTGACACCCACCTGGGCATGGCAGTGACACCCACCTGGGCATGGGGGGCGGTGACACCCACCTGGGCATGGGGGGCGGTGACACCCACCTGGGTGTGGCGGGGCGGTGACACCCACCTGGGTGTGGCGGGGCGGTGACACCCACCTGGGGATGGGCAGCGGTGACACCCACCTGAGGATGGCAGTGACACCCACCTGGGCATGGGGGGCGGTGACACCCACCTGGGCATGGCGGGCGGTGACACCCACCTGGGCATTGTGGTGACACCCACCTGGGCATGGGGGGCGGTGACACCCACCTGGACATGGCGGTGACACTCACCTGGGCATGGCGGTGACACCCACCTGGGCATTGGGGGCGGTGACACCCACCTAGGCATGGGGGGCGGTGACACCCACCTGGGCATGGGGGGGCGGTGACACCCACCTGGGCATGGGCAGCAGTGACACCCACCTGGGGATGGGCAGCAGTGACACCCACCTGGGCACTGTGGTGACACCCACCTGGGCATGGGGGGGCGGGTGACACCCACCTGGGCATGGCGGGGCGGTGACACCCACCTGGGCATGGGGGGGGCGGTGACACCCACCTGGGCATGGGGGGCGGTGACACCCACCTGGGTGTGGCGGGGCGGTGACACCCACCTGGGGATGGGCAGCGGTGACACCCACCTGAGGATGGCAGTGACACCCACCTGGGCATGGGGGGCGGTGACACCCACCTGGACATGGCGGTGACACTCACCTGGGCATGGCGGTGACACCCACCTGGGCATTGGGGGCGGTGACACCCACCTAGGCATGGGGGGCGGTGACACCCACCTGGGCAATGGGGGGGGCGGTGACACCCACCTGGGCATGGGCAGCAGTGACACCCACCTGGGGATGGGCAGCAGTGACACCCACCTGGGCACTGTGGTGACACCCACCTGGGCATGGGGGGCGGTGACACCCACCTGGGCATGGCGGGGCGGTGACACCCACCTGGGCATGGGGGGCGGTGACACCCACCTGGGCATGGCGTGGCCGCTCAGCTGCAGCTTCCTGAACGTCTCCTCGTACTGCGGCAGCTCCACGTAGGTGATGAGCCACTGCACCACCTCGTCAACCGTCCAGTTGTACACTGCGGGAGAGGCACAGAACCAGCGGCACCTTAAGATCTTTGCGAAGCAACCAAAATCATCCAGCCAGTGACAACAGCAGAACTGCAGACACGCCTCATCACCTCCCGCACAGTCTGGAGAAGAGGAGGCTTAGAGCTGAGCTCAGCACTCTCTAGAACTACCTGAAGGGCAGTTCTAGCCAGGTGGGGATTGGGCTCTTCTCCCAGGCATCAGCAATAGGACAAGGGGCCATGGGCTTCAACTCTGCCAGGGGAAACTGAGGCTGGAGATTAGAAAGCAATTCTGTGCAGAGAGTGGTCAGGATTGGAATGGCTGCCCAGGGAGGTGCTGGACTCAGCGGCCCTGGAGGTTTTTAAACTGAGATTGGACACGGCACTTAGTGCCATGATCTAGTCAATGGGCTGGAGCTGGACCAAGGGTTGGACTGGATGATCTCTGAGGGCTTTTCCAACCCAGTCCATGCTGTGATTCTGTGATTCTGTGAAGTGCGGGAGGAGGAGCCGCGGCGCAGCAGCCCCAGGGAGCCAGGTGAACGTGTCTCCATCACCACCTCAGCTGTGGGGCTGGGGAGCGTTTTGGGCGCTGACACAAACCCCAGAGAGGGAAACCCCTGGGAACGAAGCTCCTGCCTCCGCCACCCCGGTTCGTGGTACCAAGGCAAAGAAAATCCTGCAACAGATTGTTTTCACAGCACAGGGGGCTGCTCTGCTTTAACTCATCAATGTCTGGCCGTGCTCAGCGCTGGCTGAGCTCTGGTGGCACTGGATGGACCTGGGGAACAACATCTTCCCCAAAGGGCTGTGGGGCACTGGAACAGGCTGCCCAGGGCAGTGCTGGAGTCACCATCCCTGGAGGGCTGGACAGACGGACAGGAGGTTCTCAGGACATGGGGCAGGGTTATGGTTGGACTCAGTGATCTTGAGGGGCTTTTCCAACCCTAATGATTCTCTCCCTGCCGCTGCTCAGCACCTCACGCTTCTGGCTGAACATCCATCAGTCCCTTTCCAACAGCCAAGGCAGAAAAGGCTCGTTTACCGCGGGCCGCGTCGCTGCCCAGCCCGGCGCTGCGTGGTGGCTCCTTAAATGTCACCAGTGAGCTGTCCCACAAGCATGAGAAACAGCTCCCAGCGAGCTCAACGCCCTCGCCGGGGGGATGACGGAGCGGCCAGGACGGGAGCCAAGCTGAGCGGAGGACAGCGGGACTGGGGATGGTGTCATCCACCATGAGTCACGGATGCAGGGCGGCAAATGAAGAAACCAGTAAATCACAGAATCACAGCTGGTTTGGGTTGAAGGGACCTTCAAAACCTCCCCAGTGCCCCCCCTGCCATGACAGGGACATCGTCACCAGCTCAGGGTGCTCAGAGCCCCGTCCAGCCTGGCCTGGGATGTCTCCAGGGATGGTTCAGCCACCACCTCTCTGGCCAGCCTGGGCCAGGCTCTCACCACCCTCAGGGCAACAATTCCTTATATCCAGCCTGAATCTCCCTCCTTTAATTTAACCCATCACCCCTTGTCCTGCCACAACAAACTGCCCTTGGTTAACGCCACTGGCCACAGAGGGATTGTCCCAGGAGAACCACATAAAACTGGAACAGGGCACGGACCAGGAACAGGGAACCTGGTCATTTATGGATGGATCAGAAGAGTAAAATGCAGGTTTTCAAGTGCTGGGGGTTGATGAGATGATCTGATCTCAGAGGGAAGGGGGAGGGTGTAAGGGAAGAGCAGCAGTTAAAGGTGTCAGAAAATAAGATGTTCCAGGTCTTGAGAGCAACATGGTGAGCAGCGGGTGGAGAGCAAAGAGCAGATACAGAGCAGAAATAAAGAAAGAGAGAAGGGAAGAGAAGGGGAGGGGACCCAGTGCTGGCTCATGGTCACCCTGCTGTCCCCAGGACCCCCAGGTCCCTTTCCCCTACTCTGCTCTCTAATAGGTCATTCCCCAACTTACACTGGATCCTGGGGCTGTTCCTGCCCAGATTCAAGACTCTACACTTGCCCTTGTTCTATTTCATTACATTTCTCCCCACCCAGCTCTCCAGCCTGTCCAGGTCTCTGATGGCAGCACAGCTTCCAGTGTCACCACTCCTCCCAGCTTGGTGTCACCAGCAAACTTGCTGACAGTCACTCTATTCCCTCGTCCAAATCATTGATGAATATATTGAATAACACCGGCCCCAGCACTGCCCCCTGAGGCTCTGCACTGGATACAGGATCAACTGGACTCTGCCCATTGACCACAACTCTCTGGCTTCTTCCCTTCAGCCAGTTCACAGTCACCTCACTCCCCGTCATCCAGCCCCACTCCCCCAGTTCAGCTGTGGGGATGCTGTGGGACACGGGGTCCAATGCCTCACTCAAGTCAAGGTAGATCACGTCCACCACCCGGCCATCATCCATCCACCTTGTTATGTCCTCATAAACGTCAATGAGGTTGGTCAAGCAGGGACATCTCGAACCAACCATCTTTCTGCTTGTGTTTCCTCACCTTCCGACGTCTTCCAGGCCTTCCAGAGATCCTCCACGCTGATGAGCTTGTCCTCGCCGTGGAACGTGCTGTGCTTCACCGTCGGGTCGTGGTAGTTCAGGTCCTCCCTCAAGAACTGGGAGAGTGAACAGTGGCATTAGTGTTTGGTTCATCTCTTAGAGGGATGAGATTAGAAAAATCAAATCTTCCACCCGTCTTTCTCACTCTGACATCCCCAGGTTGTCACATAATCATTTCTACAGCAAAGCCCTCGTAGGGCTGAGACGCAGCATCTCTGGTCTTTATGCACTGTAATTAAAACTACATCGTCTCCCTAGTTCATAGAGTCACAGAAGGGTTTGGGTGGGAGGGGACCTTATGGATCCCCTGGTTCCAAGCCCTGCCATGAGCAGGGATATCTTCACAGCAAGCTTCCATTAAGCCAAACCTCGTTAGGAACAGCAAGCTTCCATTAAACCAAACCTCGTTAGGAACAGCAAGCTTCCATTAAACCAAACCCTGGTTAGGATCAGCATCTTTCATTAAACCAAACCTCGTTAGGAACAGCAAGCTTCCATTAAACCAAACCTCGTTAGGAACAGCAAGCTTCCATTAAACCAAACCCTGGTTAGGACCAGCAAGCTTTCATTAAACCAAACCTCGTTAGGAACAGCAAGCTTCCATTAAACCAAACCTCGTTAGGAACAGCAAGCTTCCATTAAACCAAACCTCGTTAGGAACAGCATCTTTCATTAAACCAAACCTCGTTAGGAACAGCAAGCTTCCATTAAACCAAACCTCGTTAGGAACAGCATCTTTCATTAAACCAAACCTCGTTAGGATCAGCAAGCTTCCATTAAACCGAACCTCGTTAGGACCAGCAAGCTTCCATTAAACCAAACCCTGGTTAGGACCAGCAAGCTTTCATTAAACCAAACCCTGGTTAGGAACAGCAAGCTTCCATTAAACCGAACCTCGTTAGGACCAGCAAGCTTCCATTAAACCAAACCCTGGTTAGGACCAGCAAGCTTCCATTAAACCAAACCCTGGTTAGGAACAGCAAGCTTCCATTAAACCAAACCTCGTTAGGAACAGCAAGCTTCCATTAAACCAAACCTCGTTAGGAACAGCAAGCTTCCATTAAACCAAACCTCGTTAGGAACAGCAAGCTTCCATTAAGCCAAACCCTCGTTAGGAACAGCATCTTTCATTAAACCAAACCTCGTTAGGAACAGCAAGCTTCCATTAAGCCAAACCCTCGTTAGGAAGAGCAAGCTTCCATTAAACCAAACCCTGGTTAGGACCAGCAAGCTTCCATTAAACCAAACCCTGGTTAGGAACAGCAAGCTTCCATTAAACCGAACCCTGGTTAGGAACAGCAAGCTTCCATTAAACCAAACCCTCGTTAGGAACAGCAAGTTTCATGAACTCCAACCCTTGTGCCGTTCTTTCCCACCAGTCGCTTGCCGTGTGCTGACACATCCCACCCCATCCCACCCCACCCCATCCCACCCCACCCCACCCCACCCCACCCCATCATCAGCAGCGGCTCCCGCTCCTCTGCCGGCACAGCCCCCAAACCCCTGTGCCCCAGGACAGACCCCAGAGCGTCTTCAAAGCAACAAGGGACCATTTCCAAACGCGAGCGCTGCGCTAGGACCCCCCTCTGATACCAGCTGACAGCCATGGAATCGCACAGGCTGTCACCTGCAAACACGGGGACACGGCCTGTGACCAGAAACTCCTTGTTGGGAAGGAAAGCAGAGGGGCGACGGGTACCAGTTGCTCCTGGGGAGATTCCGATGGGACACACGAGGGAAACTGTTCCCATTTGGAACAATCAACCATGGGAACTTTCTCCCCAGGGCAGTGGGGGGTCCCAACACTGGACAGATTCAAGGGTCAGCTGGAGCCAGCTTGGCTAGACCGGGCTTTGCCAAGAAAGGCTGGACCAGCTGATCCCTGGGGTCCCTTCAACCCGGATTCCACGACCCTGTGAACACAAGATGCTCCGAGCTCCCCAGGGCCAGAGCAGCAAACACAACGTGTAACAAAGCGCAGCCAGCGGTGCTGCAGGGGCACAAAGGCTGCGGCGCAGAATCTGATCGATACAGCTGCTTTCCTTTTCTATATACTTACATTAAAAATATAAATACACATATATTAAAAATAGCGTGCATAATAAAAATTATTTATAAATGTGTCTCTAAATGGCTATATCGCTAATAAAACGATGAGCTCAGCAGCTGTGGCAGATCCAAGCGAGCGGGCTCACCCTCTGCGGCACAGCGCAGCTCTGCTCCCGGCACGACAGGCCAGCAATTATTCACTATTTCTTGATGTTAAATTGATTTTAACCCGGGTAGTGTATCATACCACCCGGGCCTCCGGGATTCCAGGCTTGGATTTATAATATCACCAAGAATTCTACTAAAGGAACCAACTCTATACCCGCGATGGAACTCCGGGGTGAGCTGATGTGTGGAGGCACCACAGCTCCGGCACCACAGCTCCGGCACCACAGCTCCAGCACCACAGCTCCGGCACCACAGCTCCAGCACCACAGCTCCGGCACCACAGCTCCAGCACCACAGCTCCAGCACCACAGCTCCAGCACCGGCCTGGAGTGAGCAATACAACCACTGAAATGAAATCAGCTCTGTTTTAACATCAGGGCATGAAAAATGTGAATATGAGAAGTATTTCAGTTCCCAGGCTCCTCCCCGAGCCCGCTGGGGACACTGCGGAGGCTGCCGCCTGGGTTTAAAGTGAAGCTTTAACCCAAACGGGGCTGCCGAGGCCTAACAAAGCTCAGCTGCGCTTCCCAGCGCGCAGAAACACGAGGAGGACGGGGGAAGCGGGGCAGGGCCAGCAGGACAAGGCCCCAGGCGGCACCGGGACCCAGGGGACGCCACAATGTCACCGGAGGCGGCAACGCCAGCGGCCCCGCGCCTCCCACCGCCACCTGTTTAGCGGGGGAGCGGGGGGAGCCGTGTCCTGTCAGCTCGGCCGGGACGGGGCCGCTCTGCTACAGGACAAATCATGAAGTGGTTCTGGTGGTGAGGGGCAGGGTGAGCTCTGCTCGGTGACAGTGACAGAGCCCAGGGAGCGGCAGCAGATGCACCAGGGGGGTCAGTGGGACATGAGGAAAATGTTCTTCCCCCAGAGGTGCTGGACACTGAACAGGCTCCCCAGGGAGGTGTCACGGCCCCAACCTGACAGTGTTCAAGAACAGACTGGACACCGTCCTCAGACACACGGGGTGACCTGTGGGGTGTCCTGTGCGGGGACAGCATTGGACTCCATGATCTGCGGGTCCCTCCAGCTCAGGACGTTCTATAAGGGCACCCAGGTGTCCAGAACTGCACGTACAGGAACCGTTGCTCAAAAATACTGACCTAATGGCCAACCATGAATGGAAAAGCAGCACTTCCAAGGGGTAAGACCATGATGGTCCCATCCCTGGAGATACCTCCAACTCAGAGCCCTGGTGCCAGGTCTGGGTGGTACTGCCTGGGCAGGCGTTGGACCAGACCATGGCCAGGGGTGTCACCCCAGACCATCTCCAGGGGTGTCCCCTACCCCAGACCATCTCCAGAGGTGTCACCCCAGACCATGTCCAGAGGCGTCACCCCAAACCATGTCCACAGGTCCCAGACCAGACCATGTCCAGGGGTGTCACCCCAGACCATCCCCAGGGGTCCCACTCCAGACCATCCCCAGGGGTCCCATCCCAGACCATCCCCAGGGGTGTCACTCCAGACCATCCCCAGGGTTCCCACCCCAGACCATCTCCAGGGGTGTCACCCCAGACCATGTCCAGGGGTGTCACCCCAGACCATCTCCAGGGGTGTCACCCCAGACCATCTCCAGCGGTGTCCCCTACCCCAGACCATGTCCAGGGGTGTCATCCCAAACCACCTCCTGAGGTCCCATCCCAGACCATCTCCAAAGGTGCCATCCCAAACCATCCCCAGGGGTCCCACCCCAGACCACATCCAGGGCTGTCACTCCAAACCATCTCCAGAGGTCCCACCACAGACCATCTCCAGGGGTCCCACCCCAGACCATCTCCAAGCTCAGCCAGTTGTGAATCCACAAGAACAGAAGGAAACAGTCAACCAAGAGTCTCACCCGGAGGCTCCAAAAGGAGGGACGCGCCCTCCAGAACAAACAACCGCAGCCCCGTGTCGGGATTCACCCTCCTCAAACACACAGAGCTGCGGTGAATCCTCCACCTGCCAAGTGCCAGCACAGGTTCACTTGGCTCCACTGCAGGAGGGGTGACGAGTCACAGCGTCCCAGGCTGGTTGTGCCCTCTGGAGATCCCCAGGCCCCCTGTTCACACAGGGTCCCAGAGCGGATCACACAGGGTCCCAGAGCGGATCACACAGGGTCCCAGAGCAGATCACGCAGGGTCCCAGAGCAGATCACACAGGGTCACAGAGCGGATCACACAGGATCCCAGGGGGTTTGAATGTCTCAGAGCAGGAGACTCCACACCCACTCTGGGCAGCCTGGGCCAGGCTCCGGCACCTCCCAGCACACAAGTTTCTCCCCATGTTCAGATGGACCCTCCTGTGTTTCAGTCTGTGCCCGTTGCCCCTCACCCTGGCGTTGGGCACCACTGAGCAGAGTCTGGTCCATCCTCTGACACCCACCCTGACATATTGATCCATTGATCACATCCCTCTCAGCTTCTCTTCTCCAGCTCAGCAGCCCCAACTCTCTCAGTGTCTCATCACAAAGATGCTCCAGACCCCTCAGCATCTTCGTGTCCCTCCTGGACTCTCTGCAGTGACTCCTTGTCCTTACACTGGGAGCCCAGCACTGGCCCCAGTTCTGCAGATGGGCCTCCCAGGGCAGAGCAGAGCGGGAGGAACAACCTCCCTGACCTGCTGCCCACACTCTTCCTCACACACCCCAGGTCCCATTGGCCTTTGGCCACCAGGACACATTGGTGGCTCGTGGTCACCCTGTTGTCCCCCAGAGCTCCCAGGTCCCTCTGCAGAGCTGCTTTCAGCAGGTCCCCAACCCGCGCTGGTGCCGGGGGCTGTTCCTGCAGCTGCAGGAGCCTGGGCAGCAATAGCAATAGCAATAGGGAGTTGAACAGCTTCCCTGGTGACGACAGACGTGCCCCAGTGGTGAAGCCGCTCAGAGCCCAGCGGTTCCGCAACACGTGGGGTTCCTTTTCTTGCGCTTTTCACCTGCAAAAACCCCAACTACTCACACGATTTGTGGACTTTTCCATCCCTCCTGCAGCCCTGGAGCTCAGCTCATCCCCCTCTGAGCAGCAGCAGTCACCGACCCACCGCACAGCTCACCAGCGTCACCGCGTCACCGCGCCAGCCGCACACCCTGCCGGGGCTGCTCGTTGCACTAAGTCACAGGAAACCCTAATGCAGCCTTTCTGGACTTCAAAGGGGCCCATGAGAAAGATGGGGACAGACTTTTGAGCAGGGTCTGTTGTGACAGGACAAGGGGTGATGGGTGTCCTGGTTTTGTTAAAAACAAGTTTCTCTTTCAGTGAATTTTGCCTGTCAGCTAAAGCTTCATATTAACTGCATTCTCCTGGAGAACCAGACACATGTCTTGGTAAACCTAGCAATGGAATGCAAACTTATTGATAAGCATGGATGGACATCTCGTGAGAGGGGCGACGAGAAGCCGGTGACCAAGAAACTGACCAACTGTGTATAACATTCCATTCACGTGAATACTTCATATAAAAGTGGGAGATCACGAGGATCTCGTCCCTTTGCCCTTTTTCGTTTTTGCTTTTTCCCTTCTGCTTCTGGCGACATTAGGAGAGGACCTTGCGAGTTGTCCCTGCGAACTGAGGCCAGTGACAGACTGAATCCAGCTCCGGTTGGCTGCAGAGTCCAGTCCAGGACTTCGGGTGCCTGCCCTGCAGTTGCTGAGACTTTCAAGATTGGTTTTGTATATTTTGTATTATTTTGTCTATTCTTATCAGTAGCATTAGTAAAACATCTTTAATTTTTCCAACTCTCTTCTCTCTGTCCTTCTTTTCCCGATTGCCTGTGCTGAGTGGGAAGGGGGAGAGGGAGGGGCTGAAGGGGGGAAGTGGGGGGGGGGAGAGGGGGTTAACAATACATCTGCCAGGGTTTGATTGTCACCCTGCAATCTGAACCCTCCACAATGGGTTAAACTAAAGGAGGGAGATTGAGGCTCGATATGAGGAATTGTTGCCCTGAGGGTGGTGAGAGCCTGGCCCAGGTTGGCCAGAGAGGTGGTGGCTGAACCATCCCTGGAGACATCCCAGGCCAGGCTGGACGGGGCTCTGAGCACCCTGAGCTGGTGACGATGTCCCTGCCATGGCAGGGGGGGCACTGGGGGGGGTTTGAAGGTCCCTCCAACACAAATTGTTCTATGAAAACTTCCCACCCCGAGTTCCCTCCCCCCGTGCTGCCCCCGGGCGGCAGGATGGGGTTTGGGATGATTGGGCTGACCCAGCAGCACCACATCCCTGGGACTGGCACCGTGAACCTGCCCAGAGCCGCCCTGAGCAGCCGGAGCTGCCTGGGGTTGAGCGCCGAGCGCAGAAATAGAACACTAATTAGGAGATTTCCCCACGAGGACAGCGCTTTCCTTTGAATCCAGGTCACTGGTGCCATCCCAAACTTCATTGACCGTTCATTTCCAGAAGGGAAGAAAGGGTTTAAGGACAGCACGAGGTTGTCGGGCAAAATTTCACCTATAATTAGAATACTTCAAATCTGTCTCTCCCTTTGTGCCCAGTCAGGTCTTTTAATCCAAGCACAATGGAACTATAACTTACCCCAGTGAGAAGGACTCAAATAGGAAAAGCAAATACACATTTCTGAACACACGGGGCTGGGCGGGGGGAGCTTCCCCAGCTCAGACACCCTGAGCCGCAGCCTCCAAAGGCTTCTGGAGTACGGCTGGTTAGATGCAAGTTTCTAAATCACCCCGGCCTTAGCCCCACAGAGGAGGGATTTCGGGTGCTTTTTAATTAAAGGAATTAATATAAGATGAACAGCAGGGCAAACAGCAGAGAATTGTGGTTTTCCAGGCAACTCATCCAACTGAGCTCAAGCTCAGCGCCAGGCTGAGCAGAACCAACGTGTTCTGTTCTGAAAGGACACTAAGGTGTCAGTCAGCCCCTTTGTCATAGAGTCAGAGTCGTTTGGGGTGGAAAAGCCCCTCAAGCTCATGGAGTCCAACCGTTCTCCCCTCCCTGTCCCTGCCCCATGTCCTGAGAACCTCCTGTCCGTCTGTCCAGCCCTCCAGGGATGGTGACTCCAGCACTGCCCTGAGCAGCCTGTTCCAATGCCCCACAGCCCTTTGGGGAAGAAATTGTTCCCCACATCCAACCTCAACCTCCCCTGGCGCAACTTGAGGCCGTTTCCTCTGCTCCTGGCGCTTGTTCCTGGGGAGCAGAGCCCGACCCCCCTGGCTCCAAGCTCCTTTCAGGCAGCTCAGAGATCAGAAGGTCTCCCCTCAGCTCCTGTTCTCCAGCTGAACCCCCCAGGTCCCTCAGCCGCTCCATCACATTGTGCTCCAGCCCCTCACCAGCTCCGTTCCCTTCTCTCCACTCGCTCCAGCACCCCAAGCCCTTTCTTGGCGTGAGGGGCCCAGAACCACCCCCAGGATTCATGGTGTGGCCTCACTGTGACCAGCACAGGGACGGTCATTGGTCCTGCTGGCCACACCAGTGCTGGTACCAGCCAGGCCACTGGTGGCCACTGCAGGCAGGAACTGGAACAGGCAGGGGACGTGAACTGGGGAGCACTGGGAGCCGTGGGGCGGGGGGACCGGGAGGGGTCCCCGCAGGTGTGCAGGGGCTGACCCCACCTCGGTGACTCTGCTCCTGGGGTGACAATGACACCGAGACCAGAGGAGCTGCTGGGACCAGGCGGGCGGTGCGAGGGGCTCGCCGTGGGTCTGGAGACGTGTGGGGCTGGAGCAGTGACCCACAGCAGCAGGGCAGCCACTGGGAGGCCTTGGAGAGAAATAAGTTGTATTACTCCTAGAAGGGCGATATCTACGCTGGAAAAGAGGGACGGTACAAACCTCTGAACAGGTAGTGCCGTTAGTGCTGGGACAACAAGCTCTCAACCAGTCCACCGAGACGGAGCACGAGACCAGCTCAGACATCACACTGCTGGTTCGTGCCCAACCGCAGCACCACGAGGCTCATCCTCAGTTTAATAACAGGTGGGCAGGATGCACCGAATGTGCCCGGGGCTGCGCCGGGAGCGAGCGCCAGAGCCGGAGCCGCGGCTCCAAAGCGATGCTGAGCACAGAACTGCCCCCGGGGAAAACACCAGATTAGAGGAAATGCAACTGAAAGCTTTTAATTTGGTTTAATTACTCTGTGAAGTGGGATTTAGGCGGAGGGACCAGCCGACCAGCCCTGCTGGCTCCTCAGAACCAGGCTGCTGTGCCATGTCCCCAGAGACTGTCACCTCCAGGAGGCGGGACGGCCCGTGGGACGGCTGGATGTGCACAATAAACCCAATGCTGCCTTAGTTTAGGTGGGAGATTCAACCTCCCTGGACCGTGGGTTCTTAATCTGAGCACTGGGAATAACGGAGCACCCAGGAGGAAGGCTGGGGGCGGGTTGTTGTGCAGCTCAGAGGCCAGTGCTGTGCACGGTGCCATCGAATCGCAGGTGGTTTGGGTTGAAGGGACCTTCCCAGCTCCCCAGTGCCCCCCCCTGCCATGGCAGGGACATCGTCACCAGCTCAGGGTGCTCAGAGCCCCGTCCAGCCTGGCCTGGGATGTCTCCAGGGATGGTTCAGCCACCACCTCTCTGGCCAACCTGGGCCAGGCTCTCACCACCCTCAGGGCAACAATTCCTTATATCCAGCCTGAATCTCCCTCCTTTAGTTTAAACCATCACCCCTTGTCCTGTCACAACAGGCCCTGCTCCAAAGTCTGTCCCCATCTTTCTCATGGGCCCCTTTTCAGTCCGGAAAGGCCGCACTAAGGTCTCTCGGAGCTTCTATTCTCCAGCTGAACCCCCCAGCTCTCTCACCTGTCCCCAGCAGAGCTGTTCCAGCCTCGGGTCATTCCTGGGGCTGCTCTGGCCCCTCTCCAGCAGCTCCATGTGTGTCTGTGCTCAGGACCCAGAGCTGGCCCAGCACCGCAGGGGGTCTCACAGAGCACAGTTCCCAGGCTGCTCTCTTTAGCTTCCAACACTTATTTCGACGCCTCCTCACGAGACAATTGCTCACCCGGAACAGCCTTGTGACCAAGCACCCACCGAGGCCACACCACAAACCAACAGCGCTCCCTTCTCTAGTCCCTTGTGTCTACGGGTGCTCATGGAAGACAACAACAACCATTTTGTTTCGATTCAATAACATTATCAGCTAAAATCTCCACGGCCAAGACACCCGAAAGCTGTTCCTTTCCGCAGCAGCTCGCACACGGGGTGTGTAAGCGGTTCACCGGGCTGGGGACAGTGAAGGGACGTGAAGGAGACAGCAGCTGGTGTCCCAGCAGCAACAGGGAGGCTGGGCTGCGATTCAGTGTTTCCAACCCCACAAGAAAAAGGAATGAAGTAATAACAATCATGGCCTTCCATGTTGGAATAAACCGATCGTACCTTGTGTGCAGATAAACACTGGGTGGCTGGAAACCCCCAGAAGAGCCACGGATGCTAAAGACAGCGCTGAAACACACCGTTTGGCTTGGAAAACTGGCTCGTGACAGCACACGGACTCCCCTGCCAGAGCAGCAGGGAGGCAGCGCAGCCCAAGGCTCCGCACCCCGACTCCAGGCACCCACCTCGTCGCTCTCCTCCACGTCCACGTTGCCGTTGGCGTCGTCGTCCATCTGCTTGTGGATGTTGCGCACGGCCTCGAAGCTGAGCTGCTCGTCCTCGTCGTGGCACAGGGGCCTGTCGATGCGGCAGAACTCTGCTGGGAGACAACAGCGCGTGAGGGCAGCACATCTGTGTCCCCTGTGTCCCCGCAGCTCCATCGCCCGCTGCCGACACCAGCGCCACGTCCCACCAGGACGTTTGCGGGGTGAGAGCTGTACATTTATATAACGTGACAATTAAAACCAGCGAGGCTTCTTCCTGATTACCAAATGGGTTTTTGCCGCGCGCCCGAGTGCGCCGGAGGCGCTTGAGCCGTCCTTTCTATGGCACTGCCCACACCCCAGCGCTGCCGCCCCAACACGGCACTGGCACCCAAAACACCCCAAAGGGAGCTCGGCCACCAAACCCTTCTGTCCCACGGGGGCCCCACCGGAGTCAGCGCAGGCAGGTGGGGACCAGAATCACCCCGGTGTGACGCCCCAAGGGCACCGAGAGCCCAGCCCAATGCCCAGGGCCCCTTGGGAAGGTGCGATGTGCAGTCAAAGAGAGTTCAGACACAACTCCTGGGCATTTCGGCAGAGAAGCCAAGATTACACATGGGCTCAAGCCAAATTCTATCACGGTCCTCTCAAGAGAAGTTCATTTATAGGAAAAGTAGCTGCATTGCCACCCTCACCTCACCAATTTTAATGTGTTTTCTGAGCTACCCATTCGCACTGAAGTTTCAGAGAACCTTAGTGCAGCCCTTCCGGACAAATTCTTTCTGCCAAATTAATGAACACTCTGATTAAGTTACAAACGACGCACCCGTCATCAACCAACTGACGTGGTCGATGCTTCTGACCACCCGCAGAACCGGGCGGGGGGGGGGGTGTTTTTTCACACCCTCCTGCGCCACAACAGGGAGACGGGAGGTTCAGCAATAGCACTGTTGGGAAGCAGAGCGCTTAGATTATATTGAACTGATAATTAATAGATGTATTGTAAGCGAGAAACTAAACAATTATATCATGTGTAAGGAACGTTTAATGCAGAACTGTTGTTTTCACAGAACTGAGGACCTGGCGCCTGAGCCCAGCATGGGGAAGGACCCAGAGACGTCAGGGGGAAGGACCCAGAGACCTCGGACCAGGAATCCATAATGTAAAACACAGTCTCTTCCCGGAATATATACAGATACATGTATACATACTAATGCCAGTATTTACGAGCTTATTTAGGGGGGAAGGATTGGAGACATAGGACTATGAATCCTTAATGTAATACACAGTCTCTTCCCGGAATAGGTACTGACCCCTATATACATACCAATACCTGTATTGATAAGTTAATTTAGGGGAAGTGTAGCCAAAGTCCGAGGAATCCATACCTTAAATAGACTGATAAGGGGAAGGGTATTGACTGATAAGGGGAAGGGTATTGACTGATAAGGGGAAGGGTATTGGGTGCATGGGGATAGTCAGTAAACCCTGCAGTACCAACCGATGGGGAACAGGGGAGGGAAAGTGCGGCTGGGATTTTGGGGGGTATGAGCAGGGGCTTTTTGCCCTATTAGCTGTGCCTGTCTTTATGTAGAACACCCAGCCTTGCAAAATCGTTATTAAAATATGCTGCCTGGGCCTATATTTGCAGAAGAATTGTTTCCTACGCGTTTGCGCACAGCCTGTCCCGCTGGGCTGGGCGCCCCGAGCAGGACGGTCCCTGCGGTCGTGGCCTTGGGACGCGGCTCCAGAGGGGCAAATGGAATCAGGCTAAGAGACCTCTCCCAAAATGTTATGAGATCATCCCGTCCCGTGCTTATTATTACAGCAACAACGCGGCGACGCGCTGGCAGAGTTCAAATGATAGGAAGCAAAGGTCATGTTATTATAAAACAAAGCGGTTTTATAGTTAACACTCTCATAACCACACAAGGCTGGAGCCCCAAAGGGGTCCAGGACACAGGTTTTGGAGTGAGCTCACCCGGATTTTGGCCCCCACAAGGGCGATTAGGGGTGTTTGTAACACAAAAGCTCCGCAGGAAGCCGGGCTGGGAGCAGCAATGGTCTGGTGAAAGCCCGGAGCACAACCAAGAGCCAGCAAGGCAGTAAACAGGGAGGAATCTGTGTTTGCGTCCAGGCCAGAAAGAGCCCCAACAAGGGCACCAGTGATTTAATCAGCAGAAGACCCTGGGCTGATAAGAGACCGGTCAGGAGGTTCCACCAAATGGGCCGTTCCCTGTTATCTGGAGTGAAGACAGGCTGTGGAAATACCGCAAAGGAAGAAACAACACCCATGAGATTTAGGGAAGATTACGCAAGAAGATCACACCATGGACCCACTGTCTCTTAATGGGAGACAAAAACCAACCCGAAAGCCGGGTCATCCCTGGGAACAAGGGCTCAAGAGCCAGCAGCCTTGCCCTTCGTGTCACACACAATCATGGAGCCATTTGGGTTGGAAAAGCCCCTCAAGATCAAGTCCAACCATAACCCAGCCCTGTCCCTGCCCCATGTCCTGAGAACCTCCTGTCCGTCTGTCCAGCCCTCCAGGGATGGTGACTCCAGCACTGCCCGGGGCAGCCTGTTCAATGCCCCACAGCCCTTTGGGGAAGAAATTGTTCCAGCTCATCCTCAGGTAGCAGATCCCACCAGGATTTAGGGTTTGGGACCCATGGAAGCCCACACCTGCGCCACCAGGAGCCTTTTGTCTCCTCGTCCCTCCCTGCATGGCTCTGTCCCTAATCTCCCCACTATTGGCTCCTGATGGTCTTGCCTTTGAGAAGAAGAGGTCGCTTTTCACCCCTTTGTGTCCCACAGACTGGAGATGGCTGGAGGAGCTCTCAGCCCATCATCTCCACAGCAGCTCCGATGGCTGGAGGAGCTCTGAGCCCATCATCTCCACAGCAGCTCCGATGGCTGGAGGAGCTCTGAGCCCATCATCTCCACAGCAGCTCCGATGGCTGGAGGAGCTCTGAGCCCATCATCTCCACAGCAGCTCCGATGGCCGGATGAGCTCTGAGCCCATCATCTCCACAGCAGCTCCGATGGCTGGAGGAGCTCTGAGCCCATCATCTCCACAGCAGCTCCGATGGCTGGAGGAGCTCTGAGCCCATCATCTCCACAGCAGCTCCAATGCCGGATGAGCTCTCAGCCCATCATCTCCACAGCAGCTCCGATGGCCGGATGAGCTCTCAGCCCATCATCTCCACAGCAGCTCCGATGGCTGGAGGAGCTCTGAGCCCATCATCTCCACAGCAGCTCCAATGCCGGATGAGCTCTCAGCCCATCATCTCCACAGCAGCTCCGATGGCCGGATGAGCTCTCAGCCCATCACCTCCACACCAGCTCTCCTGTGTCTTTTCTGGGCTCACCCCCAAACAGGGACTGTGTGTCCCCACGGGTGCCACCTCCAGCCGCCCGGGCCCACGGGCTGGCGCAGGCCGACCACCAAAAGCACTTGGGCTGGTTTTAGGAACAGATTCCAAAGACACATCCCACACAATATCTCAGAGAAACGCCATTTTCCAGCCTTTTCCCATAGGCCCAGTGCGCTCCGAGAGGCCGAGAGCCAACGGCACCAATGGGACATCCCATTTCAACATCAGAAAAGACATTGGTACGGCCGTTGATGTACCCGAGGGCGGCCCAAAGCACCGGCACAGGTCACCCAGGGGGTGGGGACCTCCATCCATGGGGACCCTGAGTGCCAGCGCCCCGGCCAAGCGCTCGGGAACAGAGCCCCACTGACCCTGACATCACCCTATTTCATTCCAGACCTTTGGCTCTCCAGGGAGATTCTCCCTGCTGAGAGTTCTCCTTAAACATGTTCCATTCCAGGTTCTCTCCATTTCCTTCTCCAAGGTCCCATTATCTTCAAGAACGCCGAAAAGCCGCATTAATGGCGTGGCAGCCAAGCGGCCATCGGGCCAGGATTAGATAGCGGCTTAATTATGGGAATTGTCATCTGCACAACTCGCTTTTATAAACACCAGAACGGCAGCCAAAAAGCAAAAGCCTTACTTTGAGGGAAAAGTACTGTTTGCATAGTTTTACTAATATAAACAGGGCTGACTGAGCCTCCTCGCTCAGGGCTCTTCTGAGCCCCTGGGTTTCAATGACACTCATGCCAAGGACAAGCTCCCAACCTCAACAGCAGCATTCAGCCGTTGAGTGAGGAATGTACACACACCAGGGTTCCCAGCGCAGGGGCAGGGGGTGTTTTACAGGGACAAAAAGGGCGATTCGGCCCCCACCAGCAAACAGTGGTATCTGCACAACCACGGCCACAGAAACCCTGCGGGTATTGTTATCCCCGAGCTGACGCTGTGCAGCTGGATGGTATCGACTGTGCAGGCCCGGCAGCCGCTCGTGTCCAACACACAACGCTTGTCCACACATGGGGACATTTACACGCATGTTATCATAGAATCATAGAATGTGAGGGGTTGGAGGGCCCTGGAAAGCTCATCCAGTGCAATCCCCCCATGGAGCAGGAACACCCAGATGAGGTTACACAGGAAGGTGTCCAGGGGTTGGAATGTCTGCAGAGAAGGAGACTCCACAACCCCCTGGGCAGCCTGGGCCAGGCTCTGCCACCCTCACCCCCAACAAGTTTCTTCTCATATTTAAGTGGAACCTCCTGTGTTCCAGTTTGCACCCATTGCCCCTTGTCCTGTCACTGGTTGTCACCAGAAGAGCCTGGCTCCATCCTCCTGACACTCCCCCTTTCCATATTGATCCCCAGGAATGAGTCCCCCCTCAGTGTCCTCTTGTCCAGCTCCAGAGCCCCAGCTCCCTCAGCCTTTCCTCACACGGGAGATGCTCCACTCCCTGCAGCATCTTGGTGGCTGCGCTGGACTCTCTGCAGCAGTTCCCTGTCCTGCTGGAACTGAGGGGCCACAACTGGACACAAGATTCCAGGTGTGGTCTCCCCAGGGCAGAGCAGAGGGGCAGGAGAACCTCTCTGACCTACTGACCACCCCCTTCTAACCCACCCCAGGTCCCATTGGCTTCCTGGCCACAAGGGCCCAGTGCTGGCTCATGGTCACCCTGCTGTCCCCAGGACCCCAGGTCCCTTTCCCCTACACTGCTCTCTAATATGTAATTTCCCAACCTATACTGGCACCTGGGGTTGTTCCTGCCCAGGTGCAGGACTCTACACTTGCCCTTGTTAAATTCCATCAGGTTATTCCCCGCCCAGCTCTCCAGCCTGTCCAGGTCTCTGATGGCAGCACAGCTTCCAGTGTCACCACTCCTCCCAGCTTGGTGTCACCAGCAAACTTGCTGACAGTCACTCTATTCCCTCACCCAAGTCACTGATGAATATATTGAATAACACCGGCCCAGCACTGCCCCCTGAGGCTCTGCACTGGATACAGGATCAACTGGACTCTGCCCATTGACCACGACTCTCTGGCTTCTTCCCTCCAGCCAGTTCACAGTCACCTCACTCCCCGCCCATCCAGCCCCACTCCCTCAGTTCAGCTGTGAGGATGCTGTGGGACATGGGGTCCAATGCTTTACTCAAGTCACGGCAGATCCCGTCCACCACCCAGCCATCATCCATCCACCTCGTTATATCTTCATATTGTCCGTGCTGGCCTGGCAGCCGCTCGTGTCCAACAAATGCTTGGCCACATTTACATGCAGATCTTTTATCCCCGTCCTGCTGCTGCGTTTCATTAGCACCGGCTCCGACACACAGGGGCTGGGGCACAGCACCACGCAGGATTTCACCAGAGCCCGTTCCCTGGGGGTCAGGTTTGCGGCTCCTCCCCGAGTCACCAGAAAACCCGCCGTGTTCCATATGTATCAGGAGGTCAAACAGGGACTCGTTTCATTTAATGGAACAAAGGAACCAAACCAAACCCTGTTCCCAACTCAAATTAAACAGTCTAGAAAAAATGTAAATAAAGCCGGAGATTATAGTTTTAAGGAAAGTAACCACCGCGGGCTCTCGGGGCCCTTTGTGCGCATTACTCCTTGAAAAATTATGGCGTTTGGACTTTGAGCGAGTGGAGAACGCTGAGGCTGCAAAGGGAGCGGAGCTGGGAAACAACCAGGAATGTCATGAACATCCAAAAACATCTGGCCGTATTTGTTAGAAGATGTAAACAAGCTAAACGTGTGATAAAGTAATTCAACTTTTCCAACTACTAACGCAAAACCAACTACTTCAGTGCATGTTATCTAAGGCAACTGTGGTTCACAAAGGCATTTCTTTCCGGGAGAAAACAGAAAGGATAGAGGTTGGCAGCTCTAAATCACAATGAAGCACATTAGGCTCCCACTGAACTGGAGGCGGCGGGAGCTGCGTGTGGCCACAGCGACACCACTTCACTTTGTTGTCCCATCAAATAATGGGACAACATTCCCCGTAAGGGAAAAGAGCAAAGATGAAGTCAGCAGGGAGCCCCGACGTCCCAGGATGGAGGTGACGGAGCCGTACTGGGATGCAGGAGGAGTGACCCGGGGGCTCCGGACACCTCTGGGTGTCACCCCGGCGGCTCCGGGTGGAATTCAACAGCAAAGTGACACGTTCGTGGGGGAAGAGCAGCCAAAGAGCCAGGAACCTGTATTTTCAATAAACCAATAAGGGGAGGCGGCTGTTAGAATGAGCAGAATGAAACAGGTATCACAGAACCCCAGAGTGTCAGGGGTTGGAGGGCCCTGGAAAGCTCATCCAGTGCAATCCCCCCATGGAGCAGGAACACCCAGCTGAGGTTACACAGGAAGGTGTCCAGGGGGTTGGAATGTCTGCACAGAAGGAGACTCCACAACCCCCTGGGCAGCCTGTTCCAGGCTCTGCCACCCTCACCCCAAACAAGTTGTTTCTCATATTCAAGTGGAACCTCCTGTGTTCCAGTTTGCACCCATTGCCCCTTGTCCTGTCCCTGGTTGTCACCAGAAGAGCCTGGCTCCATCCTCCTGACACTCCCCCTTTCCATATTGATCCCCATGAATGAGTCCCCCCTCAGTCTCCTCTTGTCCAGCTCCAGAGCCCCAGCTCCCTCAGCCTTTCCTCACACGGGAGATGCTCCACTCCCTGCAGCATCTTGGTGGCCGCGCTGGACTCTCTCCAGCAGTTCCCTGTCCTGCTGGAGCTGAGGGGCCCAGGTAAACCGAGGCAGGTCGGGTGTGTGACCCCTGCAGCACCAGCCACGGGGGAGCAGGGCAGGGAACGTGCCGCTGGATTTGGGGATACAGGCAGGTTTTGCCCTGCTCTGTGTGCTGCCTTCAGGCGCAGCAGCGCTGACAACCCCCGCTCTGCCGGGAGACCTGCCCGGGCCCGTTCTGTTGGCAGGGGATCGTTTCCTCCACACCGGCATCTCTCTTCAGCTCAGCATTTATTTACTACAATTAGTTCCCTCCTCACTGATTGCAATTAGCCCTCTTCATCTTCTCCATGCAACGATTCACTGAGTTAACATCAGCAAAGCTTCACCTCATTTCCTCCCAAATCCCTCATCCCTTTCCCCTCGCCCCCCCCGTCCTGTCCCATCTTCCTCCTCAGGTGCTTTGTACAAGCCCACTAAAACCAACACCCCCTCCCCAAAAGACCCCCCCAAACGAACACCCTTGTTCCCCCCTTGGGGTGGGAAGCGCCATATTGCTGCTTTATGGCACAACTGTTATATTTTCAGGTGACGCAGGCGCAGTGGGAAGGGCCCCCCCTGCCCCCCCACTTCTGGCAGCCATACCCAGGAAATGCAGTTGGAGCTTCGAGGTAACAGCGACCTTCTGCGCCTCGAATCGGGTACAGGGTTACTTATTTTTAGGTCTAACGGATGTTGAGGTGTAAATATTTCTCCGTACAAAAACACTGTCCAGTTTCCTGGGGTTTCTCAGCGGCGATTAATCCTCCACCGGAGCTCGGAAACCGGCGCTTCCCCGAGGTCCTTCCACACAGACCAACCCAGCGGCGTCCCCGTCCCCGTCCGGCACCGGGACCAGCCCTGCAGGGACACCCCGGCTGGGACACCCGCTGAGGAACCAACACACCGGGGCTGAGCCTCCCTCGGGGTTTTGGGGACAGATACAGAATCACAGGGTCGTTTTGGTTGGAAAAGCCCCTCAAGCTCATTGAGTCCAACCATCCCCAGCCCTGTCCCTGCCCCATGTCCTGAGAACCTCCTGTCCGTCTGTACAGCCCTCCAGGGATGGTGACTCCAGCACTGCCCTGGGCAGCCTGTTCCAATGCCCCACAGCCCTTTGGGGAAGAAATTGTTCCCACATCCAACCTCAACCTCCCCTGGTGCAACTTGAGGCCGTTTCCTCTGCTCCTGGCGCTTGTTCCTGGGGAGCAGAGCCCGACCCCCCTGGCTCCAAGCTCCTTTCAGGCAGTTCAGAGATCAGAAGGTCTCCCCTCAGCTCCTGTTCTCCAGCTGAACCCCCCAGGTCCCTCAGCCGCTCCATCACATTGTGCTCCAGCCCCTCACCAGCTCCGTTCCCTTCTCTCCACTTGCTCCAGCACCCCAAGGCCTTTCTTCAGCCCTCAGGTGATTTTGGTGCCACTGGCGCCACCATTTTGTGCACTGAGGGGATTTTGGTGCCGCCATTTTGAGCCCTGAGCTGAGGGGCCCAGAACTGCCCCAGGGTTGGCGGTTTGTCCCCCCCAGGTCCCAGCACAGGGACGGTCACTGCCCTGGTCCCGCTGGCCACCCCAGTGCTGGTACCAGCCAGGATGCTGGTGGCCTCTTGGCCACCTGGGCACACGCTGGCTCATGTTCAGCCGCAGCCACCAACACCCCCAGGGCCTTTTCCTTTTCCAGCCGCTGTTCCCCAGCTGCAGCGTCCATGGGGTTGATGTGACCCAGCGCAGGACCCGCCACTTGGCCTTGTTGCCCCTCAGACAACTGGCCCATCGCTCCAGGCGGGCAGGTCCCTCTGTAGAACTGCCCGCCCTGCAGCACATCAACACTGCACCCAGGGGGGTGTCCCCAGGGCGCCCGGGGGTGCGGAGCCGCCGTCCCGCTGCGGTGGGCGCACCGGGGGCGTGCAGGACCCTGGTCCTCGCACCGGAGGGAAGGAATTTGGCATCGATCTGCAAAGCCGTTAGCCGTGAGTCAGCCACGGCCCACGGGCTGGAGCGCTGGCTGCGCGCACCGCCAGGCAAAGCTCATCATTATTGGTTTGGAAGTGAAAGAGAAATTGCTAAAAGCCAGGAAACCACATAATGGATGTGTGAGTCACGCTCGCCTGAAAATTCCGAGACGCCAAAGCAAGCGCAGAAGCCAGCAAAGCGAAAGCCAGGACGTTGGTGCCGCTCGGCTCCCGGTCCCCGCGCCGTCTGAGCTGTAACCCCAGCGGCTCCAGCGCCGGGGACCCCGGCCCCGCGCCCGCTTTGTTCTGGGTGAAAAATACTGCGAGCAAGAGCTCCAGATACATAACTTCATGTCCAACAGAAGCAGCATTCTTGGTAGCTTTCACAGGGTGGTAGAGAAACGTATCCTATCCCCCTCTTGCTCTCAGAAAGTATCTATCAATAAATGCATAACTCCTAATACAAACATATTTTCAGTTGAATTATTGAGGGAAGAGCAGCAGCACAGCGTTTACCTCGAGGGTGATCAAAGTCACCCCCGGAGCAAGGGACAACACAGGTGCCAATTAAAACTGCTAATGATGGCATCCCAGCAGCACATGAACAGCGCGGCTCAGAGGGGCGTCCGGAGCTGCCCCGGCTCCAGCTGCTGCCCGAGCGGCTCTGATCACATCAGAGACCCCACAACCGCTCCTACAGCCATTTCTTTTCCAGTGCTGGGCTCCCAGTGTAAGGACAAGGAGTCACTGGAGAGTCCAGGAGGGACATGAAGATGCTGAGGGGTCTGGAGCATCTTTGTGTGAGGAGACACTGAGAGCTGGGGCTGCTGAGCCGGAGAAGCTGAGAGGTGACGCACTCAACGTGACCCACACACACTAGAGCAATCTCCCGGGGCACGCGGGACACGGGGGGACAGCACCATACAGCCCTGAGCCTCAGAACCAAGGCTGAGAACGGCTCTGGCTCCATCCACCCTCAGGGCAGCTCTCTTCTGGAGACTAAGCCAACATCAAAGGAGATACAGCACTTCAAGTTAAGCAGAGTTTGCTAAGTCTCGAGTATTCTAGAGGCTGGGCAGGAACCCAACGTCCACGCGCTGGTCGACTCCGAGAGCAGAGGATGCGCCAGCCCAGGGCAAAGTGGAGCTGGGCCTGAGCTTCACCCTGCGCAACCGAGGCTGGGCCACCGGGATCCGCAACGGGACGGGGTGATGGTTTAAACTAAAGGAGGGAGATTCAGGCTGGATATAAGGAATTGTTGCCCTGAGGGTGGTGAGAGCCTGGCCCAGGTTGGGCAGAGAGGTGGTGGATGAACCATCCCTGGAGACATCCCAGGCCAGGCTGGACGGGCTCTGAGCACCCTGAGCTGGTGACGATGTCCCTGCCATGGCAGGGGGGGCACTGGGGGGCTTTTGATGGTCCCTTCAACCCAAACCATCCTGCAGTTCTGTGAGAAGCACAACTTGCAGAACCACAGTGACCACAGAGCCCCCCTGGTGCCCCCACCCCAGAGAGGCTCGGGCAGCATGAGGGGTCACGCCGGCTCAGCTCCCCAACCCCACCGCACCCGCGCTGTGCGTCACCCGAAAAACACGCGCCCCTTTTTCCCTCCAAGGAAAGGCTTGGGATCCGCGGGGCGCTGGGCGAACAGCACCCACAGCAACCGCCCCCACCCCCGCCGCTCCCCGCCCAGCTCGCCCCCCTCCAAAGGGACGACCCAGGGTTCACTGGTATCTCCTGAATTCCGTCACCCGCACGGTGCCGCCACCAGATTGAAGTTCACCACGGCGCACTTCAGTAAATCGGGCTGAAAACGCCTGTTACTCCATGATTTTTGGCTTTAGCTAGAATAGCAGCGTTTGGCTTTCCGGTTCGCTTCTCGCTGGGTTGGGTTTGTTTCATTTTGCTTTGGTTTTAACGCCATCCGTGTTCCTGGTATTAAGGCTGCTCCAGAAAGCCACGTGCACCACTCGGCAGTGTGTGTCCACCCAGCTGTGCGCGCAGGGGGAGCCGCTCTGCGCTGCGGACACGGCGGGAGCGGCGGCTGCGGGCACAGCCGGCTCCGGCGCCGCGGGCAGCGCACGCTCTGCAGCTCCTGTGTGTCGAACACTCGGGTCATTTTACCCTTTGAACAGGGACGGGTGTGCAAGTCCCTCGTACTCACGCACAGAGCTCCCGCGGCTCCTTCACGCACAACCGAGAGCTGCCCACCCGGGCCAGGGTGCTCGTGCCCAGCTGAGCTCAGCGTCCGGCTCCACCAGCCGAGTACCCTCGGTGTGAAAACCCAGCCCCAGATCTATAGTAATCAGAAATTCCCCGCTGCCGTTTGTGTCGGCTGCCGCTCAGCCTGTCCTCGCAGACCCCACAAGAGTCTCGCTGCATCTTCTCTGTCCTCCCACCGCACAGATCAGGGACCTGCTTGTATCACAGTATCACAGTATGTTTGGGATTGGAAGGGCCCTGGAAAGCTCATCCAGTGCAATCCCCCATGGAGCAGGAACACACAGATGAGGTTACACAGGAAGGTGTCCAGGCGGGTTGGAATGTCTGCAGAGAAGGAGACTCCACAACCCCCTGGGCAGCCTGGGCCAGGCTCTGCCACCCTCACCATAAAGAAGTTTCTCCTCAAATTTAAGTGGAACCTCTTGTGTTCCAGCTTGATCCCATTACCCCTTGTCCTATCATTGTTTGCCACCGAGAAGAGCCTGGCTCCATCCTCCTGACACTCACCCTTTAGATATTTATAAACATTAATAAGGTCACCCCTCAGTGTCCTCTTGTCCAGCTCCAGAGCCCCAGCTCCCTCAGCCTTTCCTCACACGGGAGATGCTCCACTCCCTCCAGCATCTTGGTGGCTGCGCTGGACTCTCTCCAGCAGTTCCCTGTCCTGCTGGAACTCAGGGGCCACAACTGGACACAAGATTCCAGGTGTGGTCTCCCCAGGGCAGAGCAGAGGGGCAGGAGAACCTCTCTGACCTACTGACCACCCCCTTCTAACCCACCCCAGGTCCCATTGGCTTCCTGGCCACAAGGGCCCAGTGCTGGCTCATGGTCACCCTGCTGTCCCCAGGACCCCCAGGTCCCTTTCCCCTACACTGCTCTCTAATATGTAATTTCCCAACCTATACTGGAACCTGGGGTTGTTCCTGCCCACATGCAGGACTCTACACTTGCCCTTGTTAAATTCCATCAGGTTATTCCCCGCCCAGCTCTCCATCCTGTCCAGGTCTCTGATGGCAGCACAGCTTCCAGTGTCACCACTGCTCCCAGCTTGGTGTCACCAGCAAACTTGCTGACAGTCACTCTATTCCCTCGTCCAAGTCACTGATGAATATATTGAATAACACCGGCCCCAGCACTGCCCCTGAGGCTCTGCACTGGATACAGGATCAACTGGACTCTGCCCATTGACCACCACTCTCTGGCTTCTCTCCTTAAGCCAGTTTGCAACCCACCTCACTGCTCTATTGTCCAGACCACACCTCTTAAAAATACTACACCTTGTCAAAATTAAAATCTCTCCTGACAGGAAGAAGCTCAGCAGTTATCACACAGGCTTTCTGTAAGAGTTGCACCCCTGCTAATGTGTTCTATTACGTTTTATTGAACTATCCATTATTTATCTGGAGAGTTGCCTTAGGAATTTAAAAGGGATTTCCAAGAGCAGAGTGCGGATGGAGGGTTCCCGATTCAGACATTTACGAGCTGAAAGGTTCACATCACCCGAGTCTCCATCAGCTGCATCACAGCAACACCCGGACCAAGGCAAAGTCTGCAGAACAGCCGTTTGCGGGGTGTCCTGTCCTCCTGTCCCCCGCGTCCTCATGGACTCGCAGGAGAGCTGGAGCAGCTCAGTGCCACGGGGAAAGATCCACGAGTTGGGAGCCAGAGGGACCTCCACGAGTTGGGAACCAGAGGGACCTCCACGAGTTGGGGAACCAGAGGGATCTCCACGAGTTGGGGAACCAGAGGGACCTCCACGAGTTGGGAACCAGAGGGACTTCCACGAGTTGGGGAACCAGAGGGATCTCCACGAGTTGGGAACCAGAGGGACCTCCACGAGTTGGGGAACCAGAGGGACCTCCACGAGTTGGGGAACCAGAGGGATCTCCACGAGTTGGGGAACCAGAGGGACCTCCACGAGTTGGGGAACCAGAGGGATCTCCACGAGTTGGGAACCAGAGGGACCTCCACGAGTTGGGGAACCAGAGGGACCTCCACGAGTTGGGAACCAGAGGGACCTCCACGAGTTGGGGAACCAGAGGGACCTCCACGAGTTGGGAACCAGAGGGACCTCCACGAGTTGGGGAACCAGAGGGACCTCCACGAGTTGGGGAACCAGAGGGACCTCCATGAGTTGGGGAACCAGAGGGACCTCCACGAGTTGGGGAACCAGAGGGATCTCCACGAGTTGGGGAACCAGAGGGATCTCCACGAGTTGGGGAACCAGAGGGACCTCCACGAGTTGGGGAACCAGAGGGACCTCCATGTGTGGACAAAGGGAAACGGCCTCAAGTTGCGCCAGGGGAGATTGAGGTTGGATTTAGGAACAATTTCTTCCCCAAAGGGCTG
>CABFKC020000116.1:0-54512 GCA_901699155.2 Streptopelia turtur
GAGTCTCACTGCTAATAGGTCTGTTGATTTACGTCTTGTTGAGGCCCTGTTATTGTAGAACTGCCTCACTCCCACAACAGGTCCTGTTTTCAGCATTCGAGCTGGCCTTGAAATTCCTTTTGGGGCTGGCTAGTTCAGAAATAAATCTCCATCTAATAGAAACACATCCACGCAACAACCTCAAGAAAATCCCTCAAATCTCCTACAATTTCCCCTTTTTGTTTTTGAACCAGCCAGGTCTTGTTTACAATGCGTGGAATCATCTTTGAAATACACTGCAGCATACATCATATGATTAACAACAATGATTACAGATACATATAATGTAGCTAAGCGTTACATAATAAGATCAAACAACTACCCACCTATTTCCAAATTTTTAAACCATTTGTCAAACCCTAATTCTACTATGACAATCTTATTAACGTGCTGTTTTAGTTTGTCTAAAGTACTATGAATAGATTCAGAAGGATCAGACAAGTTAATACAACACATTCTCTCAAATTTTTTACAACCATGACCTAGTGTTAAAAGTAAAAGATCTACAACTGTGCGATTTTGTAGAGTAGTATGCCTAATACCATCAACATCTACTATTAATTGAGTTGGTATCAGAGAAGTTAGATTAGCCTGTTTAAAAGACCAATAGCTTAACTTTGATAGGTCTCCTAAAGCTTTACCAGCTGCTAGACTAGGGAGAAGAAGTGCAGTAGATACTATGGTAGGAATGTCTCATAATTTTACCTCATTTTTGCACTGACTACCTAAGTGTAATATCGCCCTTGTGGCTCTCCTGCTGTTTGTTCAAATTGCCATTCTCCACAGAAGGTACACCACCTGCTTGCTAAGGGGCTTCTAGACCACCAGGTCTGTGAGCATCCATAACACTGAATTAGGATCCATGGATTACATCTGAAACAGTCCTCACAACTTATCTCCCTCCTGTCCGTCTGCATCCGTTGAATCTTTGTTGAATCCACTTCAGTCCTTGGCCTGTAATGACATAAGCATAACCTTTTCCCCAGGTTATCAATTGATGTGGCCTTTTCCACTGACCATTAACTAGCGATTTGACCATAACTAATGTAGGTTCTTTATGATTTAGCATGTTTTTGGGTCATACTTGCAAAGTGTTTCATCACAGGGCAAATTTAGGCTGCACCACTTAGATATAAGTGATTCATCATATACAATGCTTTTGACAATTGTTTTTGTGGTGTTTTCCCTACTTCTCCCCCCTTTTTGTTTAAAAACAAAAACAAAACCAAAAAAAACAGTTCAGAATCAGATACGTGCATTGGACCTTGACTACATACTCAGAATCACAAATCAAATTTAGAGGTTCCTCCTTAAAAAGCTCTAAGTAATGTAAAGCTGCGCCAAGTTCTGCTCATTGGGTTGAACCTTCAATAATTTTTACAGAATGATGCCAATTGTTATCTTCATGCCAGACCACTACAGCTTTATGAGACTTCCTAGAATCATCAACAAAAACTGTGCAAGTATGTAGGATCAGACCAGATACAAGTATGGTCTGTGGCCTGATGTTAAAGACTTGCAGGTTCTGCAGCAATTTACATTTAGGCATGCCAAAAGCTGTGCTGTTAAGAAAATTAGCTAGTGCAATTTACAAGGACATAGATTGCAAAAATAAAAAAAATCAAAATTAAATTTCACAAATGGTACATATATGACAAAAAGATCATGGCCTATTAAGATTTAAATTCATTCCCTGCATTTCTTGATCAAAGTAACATTTGTTATATCAGTCTGTTAGCAATCTCATCATACTGTCCCACAATAGCCACAGGTTGTTTCTATGTTGTAGCTATAAACAGACAAATCTACAAGTCCAATCGAATGCAGTCAGCCTGTAAGGTTGTCGTAAATTAATTCCTCAAAGATTCCAACTCCATTTTAGCTGTCGTATTTATTGGATATTGTTTTCCCTTACCGGATCGAAGTCCTGTTTCAGTTCTATCAGTGTAGTATTTGCTTTATCGAAACATTGGCTGTTAATACTAGTGGAAATACAGCATTTGAAATTTCCTTGGATATTTCTCACTTGCAGCAAGCAGATCTGCACTATCCAAGCAGCTTCTTGTAGGACATGCAACTAAACAGAATTCTCAGAAAACGTTATTTGAGCTTACAATTTACTTAACAAATCTTGACCCAAGAGACGTATAGGGTTTTCTGGCAACTACGAGCATTCATGTATTAAAACTTTGTTCCAAATTTGGCATTCTATTGGTCTCAAAAAACAGCCTTTCTTTCATTCTCTCCCATGACCTCAAAAACTAGCATGGTGAATTTACTAAGAAGACTCTTACAACTAGTTACCACAGACTAAGTCTATTAAAAAAAATTTGGTTTAATTTCCCAGCTTCATTAGAACTATGGATCCACTTGCAATGCCTTTAAATTTGAGCCCTCGGACTCCTTCATGCAGTATTACAGTTCTCTAGCAGTAACATTGCTGGGGGGGGGGAATAAAATCTCCCTCTTGCCCCCATCTGAGATGGCAAGATCTCCAGCCCAGCATGAAAACAAATCAGTTCCAACTCTACATCAAACCAACCTGGCTCCGCTCCACACCCAAATCAGTACCACTCTGACCCAGAGAAGCACTGAGCACTCTGACCCCCGAAAGCTGACCAGTGTGAAAAGGCTGACTTCAGCAAGGAGGTAAAATGATGAGCTCTCTCCCCAGATGTGCCAAAACCTAGGAAACAAGACTGAAGCAAAAAGAAACAGCAGCAACAACCCCTGATTCAAAGCTGAGAAGCAACACAGTGCCACAACAAGGATGGATGACAACACTTCAGGAGAAAAAAAAAAAAAAGACAGAGTGGGGGGAATAAAGCCCCCCTTTCTCCACTTAGCAGTGGGCAACCAGGTTTTCCTTTTTTTTTTCTTTCTTTCTCTTGCTGCAGTTTAGATGTAGCCAAGGCCACGCAGCTGGCGTAATCGCTGGTACGAAGTGCAAGGCTCTGGCAAACTCCTCGGTTACAGTGAGCTGAGTTTATCTTGCAGCTTGACACGGGCCTGAAATTTATATTCAAACTGTACCACACAGACGTGGGATATTTTGCTTTTTTGTTTTCCCATTTCATTCCAACCATAATACACTTTATACGCAATTCCAATTAGCTCAGCAGTTGTTACATTCCTCAGCCCCATTTACTTTTTACAATTTACAGATGTCAAAAAACAGTATACTAAGCATCAATCGATTATTCCATTTTCCTAGATCCAAATAAGTTCATATTCTAGCAACTTTTAAATACAACTTCATACAATACCAAGTTCACATCCATCATAGCATTTAGGAGTTGTTTGTTTCTTTGTTTTTCTTCAATGCAAAGCAGAGTTTAACAATTTAAATTCTTTTCTGGTCTCAAAATTACTAGATAACAATATAAGCGGTTACTCAAATGCGTAAGGATGCATCCTAATGGGGAGCAAGGTGGACTTTTAGCAGTGGAACCGGTTCCCATTTTGTAATTATCTCCCCAAGCAAAATTCTTTTGGTACCAAATAGAAATATGCAAATTGAAATACTGAGCTCGGATATGAAAACCAAACACCAAGTTCAAATATGCAGATAGATCAGAGTTACACTTACTCAAGCCAATATCTCAATTTTTGCATTGCACCTTTGGGCCGCTTACTGCTCAGCCAGGTAGCGGTGCCACTGGGTCTCCCTGACAAAACAGGTCAGTGCGCGCTGGAGCCCAATCGGCACCCGCCCCCCCCGCCGCCGCAGCAAGCTGGACTGGGCAAGGCTTTTATTAGTGTCTCATATGGTGTGCTACAACTGTTATCCCAAAACCAGGATTCTTTACTTGACGAGCATACAAAAAAGCCAAATCCAGCACATCGAGATGAGACACAGCTTATCCCAGAGTTGTGCAAGTCTGGATATTGGAATAAAGCTAGCATGCTAGAAAGAAAAGTAATGGCTGTCACACACAAAATCTTATCATCACGTTCACGCAGTAAGGAACTGAATTACTCATGATCTTCTGTATTATCACAAAATGCACATTTTGAGTCAATGGATTCTCATGATTTAACAGTCTGTGAACTTACGGTACCATATAACAGGCAAAGACCTATTAAACTGTAATATGCTTAAACAGATACCTACAAAGAAAACAGGTTAATGAGGAAAACATCGTGCAGACTTCAGCAAGTTTTCTATGATCTGTGTGTTATCAGTTAATTCTCTCTCAGCTTGTTGAAGTTCAAACCGTTCCGCCCGTAAAACTGTCTGAAATGATTTAATGACCTCTTGTAGGGATTTATTTTGTCCTACTCTTCTCGCCTTAAAAACGACATTAATTGCAACCAAGTGTTATACTTCAGGATTCTATTCTCCAGACACTTTTCCCAATTGTTTAACTTATACCGCAGCCACCATTAATTACAATATTTCACAAGATCTTCCTTCCTCATATTTCCAAGTGCTTTCCTATGTTTTAAAACACCTCCCAATACCGATTTCTTAGGAACACGACTGAAAATAGTAATTCCTGACCCCGTCTCGTAAGTAAAAACCATGAGAAGAGGGAGAGAGGGGGGAAAGCACAGGGCTGCTTGCAGTGCGAGTGGGAAAAGTGGGGAGAAGGTTTTTTACGGTGTACTTATACCACAAAGAAACAATTCTACCAACAACCAGTAAAACAATTAACTCACATTCCTGACAAGCTGCTTGATTTTCAGAGAGGCAATACACAGAAGCATGTCATATGTACTGTAAAACTCGCAAATAACACGTTGATAGCAAACATTAGCTTTCTCTACTGCTAATTTCAACACCAGTGCTTCCTTAACTTCTAAGTTTTGAACCTGCTTATTGATGGCCTCTTGAAAATGGTCAATAAATTGCATGTAATTCTCATTGGGACCCTGATTAATAGTTGTAAAGGGTTTGGCTGCTTTGTCGGTTTCAGGCACCTCTATCATAGCTTGATATGCAAGGTCTGCTGACTGCCTCAGGATTTCAGAAACTAATAGCGCCTGTCATTGTGGTGTGCCAATTAGTATCTGTTCCAAGGTATCCAGGGATACCTGCCCCTTTCAACAAATCCCCATCATTCCGTCCTAAATGATCTATAGCTGTTACATTGCATCGGTCTAATTTTGCTTGAGTCTGATCTGATCTTGAGGCAACACATACACATACACATACTCTTTTTCCCTTTAACTTTTCAAGAAAATGCTGCAGACCCTCATCCGAGTCATCAGATAACGTGGACTTGAACGGTGCTGGAGAATCATTAGTAACAGGGGGGTTCAGAACAGTGCACATTCTCGGCAATACTTTCTAGCATCATAATTATTTGTATAACCTGAGTCCCCAAGTGCATCCCCTTTCCCGTCACGATCAGCATGACCGCATTGCTGACTGTTGGATTCACTCACTAATAGCTGATCTGATCTTTCACACAGTTCTTTTGCCCAGATCTTATCTGGCGACTCCTTCTGCTCTCTTGTAGGAGTTAGAGGGGTAGAAGGCGGTAAAGGCGGACACGAATCAGTAAAAGGACTGATATTACACTTATTTACGACTTTAGCATTCTCAGCTTTCAACAGTTCTTTTGACAAATTATCTGACTCCAGTTCCTTGGACTGCTTGGTCTCTTTAGGGTCGTGTGATGGTATAGGAGGCCATCTGCTGAGTGATTTTTTTCCCCCCGCCCCAGACTGCTGTATCATCGGGGGTGCCGATGGCACAACAGGGGTTGGGGCAGGAAGGGAATCAAAGACACGAACTGGGTAAGCTTCACAGTTATTTTTAGAGTTCTTATCAGGCTGCAACGCTGTAAAAATTCCAGTAACCGCAGCCCGTTCAGCCTTAAGTTCTTTTAAGGTGGTAATTATAAGCTTCCATGTAGTCGCTAGTGATTTAGCTTCTTTATCTCCGTCGCTAATCTTATCCCATAATTTCTGCCCTATATCGTCCCAAAGTTCAATTTTTAAAGCTTTTTCAGCTTCTGTCGGGTAGCCATTAGTTCTACACCAAACCAACAGTCTACGGATATTACTTTCTTCATATTTAAGTGCTCTCATAGAGAGAATAGGCAGGAGGAGTTTAACTATGGCTTCTTCCTCAGAGGATTTATTTTGCCCCATAACTTCACTTTCCCTCCTCCCGCTCCCAGCCGCTCACCTTTTCCGGTGATTTCTTCAACAAAATTAATGCGGAATGTCTGTACGCCTCCGCCCGGTTCTCAGTCCAGCTGATCCGCCTCCGGCTGGGCCGCTCCAGGCTTTTCCCCGACCTCAGTGGTACGCCGTTCAGAGTATCACATCGGGGTCACCATTTGTTGGAGCGAATAAGGACTCAGCAAAACAAGTCGATTCAATGTGAATCACGCTAAAGCCATTTATTACAGAAACAAGTCTCCTTATATACGTAACTATATTCTAATCACGCGTCCACGCTCCAAGCATGGATTCGCTAAATGAGTATCGTGGGCTGTCCGTGCGCTGGAGTCTCACTGATGATACGTCCGATGATTCACGCCACGCCAGGACCCTGGTGATTGTGGAACGCCCCTCTTTCTCACAGCAGATTCTGTTCTCAGCTTCTCGAAGCGGCCTTGAGATTCCTTTGAGCCTGACTAATTCAGCAACAGATCTTTATCTATCAAAACCCCTCCACAGTCCCCTACCTCTGCCCGACAGCAACAGGGCAAGGGCTGTCTCGGGTCTCCCCCCTCTGCCCGACAGGGCAGGGGGTCCATCACCTTTTGGGGGGGTATCTCCCTGGGACCTTTCTGACTGGCACACCAGGGAGTTACTCCACCAGTCAATCTTTTCACACTCCCTGATGGTCCTCAGTCTCTCAACCTCCTCCTTAAGTTTCACCATCATGTTGAGCAGATCCTCCACCTGCTCACACCTCACACAGGTGGAATGCTGGCCTCCCTCCCCTGGCAGCAGCTCCAGCGATATCAGCCACCAACATGTGCACAGGCAACGCCCACCACCAACTGCCATAAAATGACCAGGTTACGACTTGCGAGTGCAGCCATCCACCACCAGGACCAAAACCTGTCACCTGGAACTGGCAGACCTGAGACCCAAGTGCTGCCAGCATCTACTGGGACCTGGACTCTGCTACCAGAACCTGGACTCTGATACTGGCATGACCTGAGACATGCAAACGACCAGCGCTACCGAGGCCTGAAACCTGAGAGCTGCCTGACAGGAGATGACGTTTGGATCTCTGGCAGTGACCTGTCTCTTGCTTATCTCTTGCTTATCTTCTTGCATGCTTGCCTAACCTTCCTCCTTATTTCTCCCTCCCTTTTTTCTCTGTTGCTCTAGCTTTAGGTGTGAAAATGAAATAGATTGTCTTTATTCTGTCTTTAAGTGTGAAAATAAAATAGATGTTTTAGTGGCATCTGACCTTGTTTGTGTCTTAATCTCACTCTTGGAATCATTTTTGAACCTTCATGAGTCCGAAATTGGACCGGGACCCCACAGGTACATACCACCACCCCATGTCATGGGTGAGGTCATTTTATAACCCAGTTCATTTACATGTGAGACAGGAGAGGGCAGTTCATCTCCTCCCTCTGTTCGCTCTTCATGCTAATTAGGAAGACTCTTCTGGAAATGGGTCTGGGGTCTTCAGGCAAGGGGAAAGTTCACAGTACTGACCAGAAGTGAATTGTTTTCGCCGTCAGGGGTAGCTGTTGATTTATGGCTTCTTCCGACAGATGGTTCATGTTTATCATACCAATTAGGACACAAGGCCTTCACAGCAACACTGTTAATTGCCTCTATCCTAAAAATCTATGTTTTGTTTCACAAAACCTTGGGAAAGAAAAGACAAGGTGTCTGCCTCCACAGCCATCTATCTTTTCTGCCCAAAGTATCAAAAACTGGATGTTTAAGGTATAACATCATTCTTTGTTTTAACTGGGATGGGGGAATGCTTCAAGGTTGTCACAGGCAGATATACTCAACCCCCCCTCCACCCACAACACTGCTCTAGCTTGAGTAAGTCCTCATATTACTTCCACCCCAAGAAGCACATATTGTTTCCGTTCTGATCTCTTAAAAGGTCCTATGTAATTTACCTACCAGGTCTCCCATAGTCCTTTCCCATCCCACAGATGGAGTGGAGGATCTTGCAAAGGGTGTTTTTCTAGTCTAATATGTCATAGGCCACAAGCAGAAATTACTGTGCTACTTAATTCTCAGGTAATGGGTCATCCACTACTCCCAGCTTCTTTGAGAAGATATCTGACCTCTGAGTGACCATGCTTGACATGCAGCCACTCTAATATGCATTCCGATTTTTCCTCTTTCCCCTCTTTTGCCAGTATAGACAAGCAGGTGAGCGAGTCTACTTGGTTATTCCAGATGTGTGCTGAGTGATTCTCCCCCATCCCATCTCCCCATCCCACCTGCATGGATTTGTCAAGGTTTAATTGCAAGGTGACAATAAACCATGGCAGATGCTCTCTGTTAATCCCCCCTCCACCCTCTCTGCATAGGAAAAAGTGATAAGAAGGATAAGGAAGAGAGACTTCAAGTTGGAAAGGTTTTAAAGGCTTTACTAATGCTACTAATAGAGAAAATATACAAAATATACAAAACCAATCTTGAATATTCCGGAGTAGCAGCATTTTGCCAGCAGCGGCATAGCTGGGAGCTGGCATGGCTCCAGCAGCTGCAGGGCAGGCACCCGGAAGTCCTGGGCAGGACTTCACAGCAAACTGGAACTGGATTCAGGGATGCAGGGTCTGGACCCAGGCCTCGGATTTGCAGGCATGACTGGCAGGGTCCTCTTCAGATGCCAGCCATGGTCAAAGAGAGCAAGACCCTCATGATTTCCCTCTTTTATAGGGTGTATGACGTGGATGGGATGGAATACTCAGTTGGTCAGTTTTAGTCACCTGTTTTGTCTGCCCCTCCTTGCACATATGCCCCTCTCAATTATGGGATGTTATCAGAATTCTTAGTTGCTATAGCAATAAATCTAAACATGAACCTCTCCTGAATTCCATTGGTCATCTTATCAGTCCAGAGTGAACAGTGTCTCAAAAAACACGTAGCTAAATTCAGAAAAGTGCAGTTACTTAGAAGGTACTGAGAAGAACTAAGCTGAAAGGAACATTCACTAACAAAACCAGGACAGGATTTTTGCTTGGCCACAGCTAATGTCACATCCCACTTTTCCCTCTGCCAGACAGGCACTTGATTTACTTCCCACTGATTCTGTTCCCAAAAGGGGAGCCACTCGGTACATCCTTTGAATACAGTATATGAATCCATGTAAATATACACAGGTTCAGTACTGTCTGTTTCTCTCATTATTATACTCCAAACTGCTATCAGTTCTCCTACCTGAGCCCTCCTCTGCCCTTCTCTTATAATACACTCCCTGGAATCAACATGCAGAGCTACTGCCCAATACTTCCATGTTTTCCCTTCTCTCTTTGAAGAGACGTCAGTAAAGCACACATTTTTCAGGTGAGATTCAGATGAAGGGGCTTCCTTTATGTAGGAATGAAGTGTTTCCTTATCTGGGGAAGCAGATGATCCCTCCTCTATTTGAAGCGTCTTGGGTGCCCCCTCCTCCACTCAATATATGTGACTGTAATGTTCTAACTGGGCATACCTCTTCCTGACTGTTTCGCATTGTGCATCTCCCACAGGGGGTGGGGTGCCAGCCAATACAGGCTTTAAAAGGTTCCCATAAGATGATTAGCTGTTGTTGTATAATTCTTTCAGCTTCCTGCAAGGCTAAACTGACCACAAAAAGGCCTTTTTCTCAGATCAAGAATTGTTTCTCTGCATCTTTAAAACTGCTTGAATAAAACCCAATGGGACGGGTTGAACCTTCTGGTCCCCACTGCCACATGTGTATAGATGCTCTGTGGACTGCAAAATCCCACTCAATTTGGAGTGGATCTGTTGGGTGTATTGGGCCCAGAGCTGGATATACCCCTGCCTCAAAGACTAACAACTTTAAGGCTTCCTCATGAATGGGGATCCAATCCCAGGTAGCTTTTTTATGTGTTAAATCATGCAGGGGGTGAACTATGATAGGGAAATGTGGGATGGGCTTCCTCCAGAATACCAGTAGGCCTAGGGCATGTTGGAGCTCCTTTTTATTCTCTAGGATCTTTATCTGTTCTAAGGTGGTCAAGGTTTCAGGAGAAATATACACTGCCCCTCCTCTCCACCATTTACCTACAAACTTTACTTCACAACAGGAGAGTTGTACTTTTTCTGTAGGAATCTGAAGTCCAAAATTTTCCAGGTGGGTAATTATTTTCATTTGGGTTTGTCCTACTGCATCGGCATCAGATCCACCCACCAATATATCGTCCATGTATTGGTACAGTTTAACTCCCTTCTCGGGGGTGATTTCTGCTAATTCCTGGGCCAGAGCATGATGTGCCAAAGTGGGAGAATGTCTGTAGCCTTGAGGCACACGAGTGAAGGTATATTGAATACCTTCTTATGTGAATGCAAATTTATTTTGATCACTTTCCTGTATAGGTACCATAAAAACATATCCTTTACATCAATAGTGGCTAGGATTTGGTGATCAGTTGGAGATCAGTTCGGCTATGTTAGGCACGGCCACTGTCAAGGGACTAGTTGTTGAGCATTGATAAGGATCATGGCTGAAAACGTTGTGACTAGTTCAGCCAGAAGAAGACACAGTCAGAGCAGGAGGCACTGTGATCTGCGCATCAACGACGAGCTAATGAGCCACAGATCAGGCTGGCTGACCGACAGGAGATGGAGGATGTGCTGGAGGGCACATAGCCCCATCTCCTGATATGCCCAGCTTGGCAAACAAAGGGGAAAAGTTGAGACCCCTTTATCATGGCCCAGGGCTTGTCGAAACTTGTTGATCTTTTGCAATCACCATTTCCCCCTGGATTTCTGCACGACACAAAGAGAGACCCTCAACGTGGCCCAGGACTTGTCCAGACTTGTCCCTCTTTCACAATCACCACTTCTCCCCCCCCCCGACTTTCCTCTACTCTGGGAGCTATAAAAGCCCACCAAAACAGCACGGTTGGGGGGGAATACCAGTCTCATCTAAGGGCCTGTCCAGTCATCATCGAGGGAACACCAGCTTCACCAGGGCCTACCAGTCTTCACCGAGGGAAGACTTGTGTATGGTGCCAGCTCGGCACCGTCAAGAGAATACCAGCACCCTGAAGACCCTGACTCTGAACCAGACATCGGAGGATGCTGTGCTCCTGACCCCAGCATCCTCGCCGTGGAACACCGAGGCCACGCATCATCGTACAAGTCTTGCCATCCACACTGCGGGGCCGTAAGAGACTGGATCCCTCACTCTTTTCTTTCTTCCTTTCTCTCTGCTTTTTCCTTCTCTCCTTTTTTCTATACCCCCACTTCTTTGTCTCTCCTTCGGTATATATATTACTCTCTCTTTCTCTCTCTCTTATACCTTAGTTTTCCTTCCTTCTCTCTTCCTCTCTTTCCCTTTTGAACATATAAGGATAACACCATCTTTAAGCTCTGCTGTTGATTTCTGGTTAAATTTCATATTATAGCTACTGATGGTTGCCAATACACCGCTCGTAGTAGGACTTTGGCTGTTAATGTGTTGATAAGTTCTGTTATACTTTTGCCAAGTCACCATTCGCTGTAACGAATATCCCAACAAGTTCTTTTAGTAAAACTCACAATTGAATTGGACCCCGGAGGTGATTGTCTGTCATTCACTTCACATAACCGCGCAGAATTGACCCAGAGTTAACTCACACCTGGTCTCATCTATTGAGTCAGGGCGCGTGTCGCATCTAGAGTTAACTCATCCCTCATCCCATCGGTCGGGACGGGACACTAGTGCCTGCATTTAAACGCTGATAGTCAGTGGTTAGTCTCCATTTCCCATTTGATTAGCGAACTGGCCACACTGGGGAATTATAAGGAGAGTGAGTTTGAATGATTACTCCCTGCTCCTGCAGTTCTCTTGTCACCAGAGTAATCCCTTCTCTCACTTGCAGTGGCAAGGGATAGGGTTTCACATTCACAGTTTTGGATGGAGGAAGGGCAGGAGTAGTTTGCAAAAGCCTTATCAGGACTGCCAGAGACCCGAACTTTCATTCCCTGCCTGCTGAATCCATCCAGGCTTTCCCTTTCAATAAATCCAACCCCAGAATATTTGCAGGAGTTCCCAATGTCATAGTGGTCTCAGTGGGGGTGGTGTCTCCAGGCAGCCAACACTTTACTCGAGCCATGGTCTGGGGCTTGGAATATCCAAACACATCGGTAACCCATATCTGCTTTTTGTCAGGGAAAATTCCACTCTGGTCTGCAGTGTTAAAATTTAAAGCAGACACTTGGGCTCCTGTGTCTCCCAGGAAAGTGACTGGAGTTTTGAAAGGGCCAAGAGGGAAAGTTGCCAGCAGATCTTCCTGCTTGTTTTCAGCAAGCCATCTAAAATATACCCATTGGCTGTCCCCCGGCTCACTTACTGGGGGTGGCGTAAGAAGTTTCCCGACTTTGGAGGGCTGGTAAATTCCTCTCTAGGAGCCATGGGAAGGGCCAACCTCTGAGGTGGGGGTGTTTTCATTTCCCGGTTGACTTTTATCTACTGGTTTCCACATCTTTACAAGCAGCTGTAAATTAGGGAGAGACAGACTGTCCATTAATTCCTGGGAAATACCTTTATCCAGACCTTCCTTCCACAATCAATTTCTTGACACTCCTCCCGCAAGACTTCTGTCTTGGGCCACTGCTTGAGCTTTCACCTCCTTCCCGACAAACACCATGTGCAGGCCATAATTAATCAATTCTCGTGCAATATTTCCCCAAGTGAGACCCGGTCTGGTCTGAGCCCCCCTCCCACTGTGGTGGCTCTCAGTTGGTCTTGGATTTGTACAGCATAGATTTTTAACAAGTCAGGTAATCCTCTGATCAAGGGAGTCATCCTATCTGGGTTAGCAAACAACAACATTGGAGAAGGTTGATAAGGAATCAAACACTTATCATGCACCAGTTGGAGACAGGCTGCTTTCCAAATACTCTTGGTGAGCTGGCTTACCCCAGAGGTGGGAATGACAAGGGGGTCTCCTCTCTCCAAGGGGTCTAACCCTCTAGCCCTATACACCACTCTCTGGGTCAGGGACCAGGGCTCCCATTTATCCTCTACTGTTAAAATAGACCAATATCCTTGTGCCTCCTCCTCTGAAAGCCTTATTCTGTCCCCGCCAGTCAAGGAGACTCTTCACGTGTATTCGGTCTCAGTCTCCTTGGCCTGTCTGCTATATTTTTCCTGTAACTTTGCTAGTTCAGGGACCATATAGGGTATCTCTTTAGTGACAACAGCAGGCTCAGCATCTTTGCTGTCATGTACAACTTCAGTTTTTATAAGTGGCTGGAGCTCAAGAGTAGGATCAGATTTTATCACCGCCTCCAGCTCCCTCCACAGATAGTGAAGGGTAGTCTCTCTCACTGAGGTTGGTTTCTTTCACTGAGTTGGAAAATCCTGGCTCCAAATCCTCCTCATAACCAGCCAGTTTCAACTTCAACTCCTTTTCCCTTGAAAAAGCATCTCACAGGCTGGTCTGCAAGTTTCTTATCAGCAAATTCTTTCTCTGCTTGTTGCCCTTTAACCCGTTCTGCTTCCAATTCTGTCTGCAGTGATTTAATCAACTCTTGCAGAGATTTACTTTCCTCCTGCTCAGTTTGTCTTTCTGGGAAGCTATCAGTGCCACTCCCAAAACACCACAGACCACAGTCCTGTCTCCACAACACTTATCTATTCCTTGCTGCCAGAAGTTGCAAAAAACAGCTGTTTGAGGCATGAGGAGGTGCATACCATGTCCTTCACAGTGTGCTAACCCTCAAGGAAGTCATGGTTATACCTGTTGAAGCAGGATAGCTACAGCATGCCTGCAGTGTTCGGCTGCAATAACCCCTGCTACTAGCCCAGCACAAGTTGGCTTGTGGAGCGCTCTCACCCTGTGTGCCACCACCACCTCCTGCCCTGGGGCTAGGGCTGGCAGCTGCCAGGGAGGGCATAATGTGCTGAGGGGCACTAATGGCATGCACCTCTGGCCACAGCCCCTGCTTTTTTGTGGGGATGGTGTCAGTGATCATGCAACTGGGTAGTGGGTAGTAGAAGAAAGCCAGTGTCTAAAATTCACATGTAGGGTTGTTTTTTTTTTTTTCCATGGCAACCATACCAATCCTCATATGACCTTCTTGGTGCATGGGATCCAATATAGAGAGGAACTGGAACTGCTGGGAATCAGCAGCTTATTGACTGCTTCCTTTGGGAACTATTGACCAAACTTAGCAAAGATGATTCAGATGGAGCTGGTTCAAATTCCTCAAGATTTGACAGCCCTGCTTACAAACTTCAATTCTTCTGGCATCTTTCTGTGAAACTGTGCCTCATTCCCTCCTCTCAAGATCACACTGGAGAGATTTTTTTTTTGACTGAATGTTTTTTTCTCCTTGTTGCTTCTTCCTCAATGCTACAAGTACTCCTGGCTTACAGAGATACATCCTTTTTTAGGGCTATTTACCTGTTGCTGTGACGACTGTCTCCCATCTGCCAGGCCAGCCTCCACTGAGTGTCACACCGCAGCACTTAGTCCTTCATCCCACTTCCAGTTTTCTGTCTGTTGGACTTTTCTAAAGGAGTCTTCCCAGGAAACAGTTTATCTCCTGAGTATCAGAATATTTGGGTTTGTGGTGAGAAGGCAGGTGCTTGCTGAGACAGCAACAGAGGTGGTCACAATGAGCCCTTCCCTGTCTGCTGAAGCCTTCCGAGATGCTGTGCTGCTTCATACACTAGAATGAGAGAAAAAATTATTTGGTTGGGATTTTTGGTGGGTTTTTTTGTTTGTTTGTTTGTTTTCCTGCCTTCTGGAGTTGATGAAATGGTAATTGACTAGGCAGAGATTATGAAATCCAGCAGTGAGAGTGTGAGCAATCTCAAATCCTACTTGGAATAGGTACAGAGGGAAAAACTCAATTTTATTGCCCTGCAGGAATGGCTGTCTGAATTATACCTAAGAGGAGCTTCCAAGAAATCAATCTGCAGATCATGTGTTTCTTTAGGTAAGACATCCTTGACATACTATGTAATTTTTGCTGAACCGTAGAATTAGGGGTCTGGTTTTCCCTCATATGGAATAAAAACTCATCAGTTGTGAGTCTGGCCTACAGAAAAAGTAAGGAAAGCTGAGTAATGCTCTTTATTTGGTAACTCAGTGATTGACATCAGGCAGCCAAAGCTGAGTAGAGCCAAGTGCAGCTGGCTCAGTTCTAACCAACCAAAAGCTTCTCAGCTCATGAAAGTCAGAGCTCAGTCTTTAGTTAGGAGAGTTTGAGTCTGGCTTCTTTCAGAGGGGACTCTGCATCTGTACAAGTCAAGCTCCTTCGGAATAAGGTGAAATGCATCCTTTGCTGGGGTAGAGCAGTGCTGGCTTTTCTGCTCAAACACAGGAATTTGGACTGGGGGTTGAGAGCTTGCTTTCTGGTGAGGGCTTCCTGGCAGACCTGTGGGATGCTGAGCTGCTCTAACAGCTGGTGTTTGCACAAGGGCTCACTCTCTCCCTAGGAGGGCTGGCACTCCCTCCCCAGCCAGCAAGACTTGCTTTCTGATGCTCCAGTCCTCTCTAATACTGCTACATTCTTGATGTGGATTTAGGCATCAAATGCTACCACTCTGACTGAATGAAGGGCTGTGTAACATGTACCCAGCAACAGCTGCTTCACAGTATCAGAGTATCACAGTATGTTTGGGATTGGAAGGGACCTTGAAAGATCATCTAGTCCAATCCCCCTGCTGGAGCAGGAATGCCTAGATGAGGTCACACAGGAACATGTCCAGGTGGGTTTTGAATGTCTCCAGGGAAGGAGACTCCACAACCCCCCTGGGCAGCCTGTTCCAGTGCTCCGTCACCATCACTGAGAAGAAGTTTCTTATCAAGTTTAAGTGGAACCTCTTGTGTTCCAGCTTGATCCCATTACCCCTTGTCCTATCATTGTTTGCCACCGAGAAGACCCTGGCTCCATCCTCATGACACTCACTTTTTATATATTTATAGACATTAATACGGTCTCCCCTTAGCCTCCTCTTCTCCAAACTAAAGAGACCGAGCTCCCTCAGCCTTTCTTCATAAGGGAGATGCTCCACTCCCTTAATCATCTTTGTTGCCCTACGCTGGACTCTCTCCAGCAGTTCCCTGTCCTTCTTGAATTGAGGGGCCCAGATCTGGACACAATACTCCAGATGGGGTCTCACCAGGGCAGAGTACAGGGGAAGGAGAACCTCTATCGATCTACTAACCACCCCCCTTCTAATACACCCCAGGATGCCATTGGCCTTCCTGGCCACAAGGGCACAGTGCTGGCTCATGGTCATCCTGCTGTCCACCAGGACCCCCAGGTCCCTTTCCCCTACACTGCTCTCTAATATTTAATTTCCCAACTTATACTGGAACCTGGGGTTGTTCCTGCCCAGATGCAGGACTCTACACTTTCCCTTGTTAAATTTAATCAGGTTATTCCCCGCCCAACTCTCCAGCCTGTCCAGATCCCGCTGGATGGCAGCACAGCCTTCTGGCGTGTCAGCCACTCCTCCCAGATTAGTGTCATCAGCAAACTTGCTGATAGTACACTCAATTCCCTCGTCTAAATTGTTAATGAATATATTGAATAATATTGGCCCCAGTACTGACCCCTGAGGCACTCCACTAGATACTGGCCTCCAACTAGACTCCGCACCATTGACTACCACTCTCTGGCTTCTCTCCTTAAGCCAATTTGCAATCCACCTCACTACTCTATTGTCCAGACCACACCTCCTCAACTTAGCAACTAGGATGCTATGGGAGACTGTGTCAAACACTTTACTAAAGTCAAGGTAGACCACATCCACCGCTCTGCCATCATCCATCCACCTTGTTACATTCTCATAAAAGGCTATGAGTTTGGTAAAGCATGACTTACCCTTGGTAAAGCCATGCTGACTGCCCCTAATAATCCTCTTATCCTTGATATGCCTTGAGATGGCACCAAGGACAAGTCGTTCCATTACTTTCCCAGGGACGGAGGTGAGGCTGATCAGTCTATAATTGCCCGGGTCCTCCTTTTTGTCCTTTTTGAAGACTGGAGTGACATTTGCTTTCCTCCAATCCTCGGGCACCTCTCCCATTTCCCAAGACTTGGGAAAGATGATGGAGAGCGGTCTAGCAATGACTTCAGCCAGCTCCCTCAGCACCCGTGGGTGCATCTCATCTGGACCCATGGATTTATGGATGTCCAGACTACTTAATTGCTCCCTAACCCAGTCCTCATCGACTAAAGCAAACTCCTCCATTGACCTGGCTTCATCCGGGGTCTCAGGGCTACAGGGCTCCCCAGGACAGGCTCCAGCAGAGCAGACAAAGAAGGCATTCAGTAATTCTGCCTTCTCTGTATCTTCTGTCACCAGGGCACCCACCCCATTCATCAGTGGGCCTACATTGCCTCTGGTGTTTGTTTTATCTGCTATGTATTTGAAAAGGCTCTTTTTGCTGTCCTTGACCCCTTTCGCCAGGTGTAATTCTAAGGAGGCCTTGGCTATCCTAGCTGCCTTCCTACATCCTCTAATCGCAGCCTTATATTCCTCCCAAGTGGCCAGCCCCTCCTTCCATGACCTGTAAACTCGCCTCTTCTGCTTGAGCATACCCAACAGATCCCTGTTTAACCACGCAGGTCTCCTGGCTCCCTTCCTTGACTTCCTGCGTGTGGGGATGCTCTGATCCTGAGCTCGGAAGAAGCAATCCCTGAATGACACCCAGCTATCTTGGGCCCCTTTACCTAGAAGCAGCCTTGCCCATGGGATTTCCCCCAGCAATTGCTTGAAAAGGCCAACGTTAGCGCTGCTAAAGTCCAGGGTTGCAATTCTACTTATTGCCCTGGTCCTACCACACAAGATGCTGAACTCCACCATCTCGTGGTCACTGCAACCCAGGCAGCCCTCAACCTTTACTGCTTTGACCAGACCCTCCTTGTTAGTGAGGATGAGATCCAGCAGTGCACCTCTCCTAGTCGGCTCCTCCACCATCTGCATGAGGAAGTTATCATCAATGTACTGGAGGAACTTCCTGGACTGTGGCTGGCTGGCTGAATGGTCCTTCCAACAAACATCAGGGAAGTTAAAATCCCCCACAACAACCAGGGCCTGAGACTGTGAGGCCACTCTCAGCTGCCCATAGAAGGCCTCATCAACTTCCTCAGCCTGATCCGGTGGCCTGTAATAGACACCTACAACAGTAACACCCCTGCCAGCCTGCCCCTTGGTCCTGACCCATACACTCTCAACTCGCTCGTCATCTGCTCCTGGGCAGAATTTAGTACATTGTAGCTACTCTCTCACATAGAGAGCAACTCCACCACCACGCCTGGCTGGCCTGTCTTTCCTGAAAAGGACATAGCCATCCCTGACCACATTCCAGTCATGTGAGCTGTCCCACCATGTTTCTGTAATTGCCACTAGATCGTAACCTTCTGATCAAACACAGGATTCTAACTCCTCCTGCTTATTCCCCATGCTGCGTGCATTGGTGTACAGGCATTTCAGGGAGCATGCTGAGCACACCGATTTCTCCCTAGGGGTACAGGAGGCCACCTGGTCCTCATTGGTTCTAGAATGCTGCCCCACTGGGACAAACCCAGCTTCAACCCCATCCCCCTTCGAACCTGGTTTAAAGCTCTCCAAATGAGCCCACCCAATTCCTGTCCCAGCTTCCTTTTGCCCCTGCGAGATAAGCCTTTCCCGCGTATCACTGTCCGCATCGGTGTCTTATAAAACCAGCCATTATCAAAAAATCCAAAGCCCTGCCTGTAGCACCAGTTTTGGAGCCAATCATTTACAGTCTGAATTTTCCTGTTCCATCCCACATCATCATTCGAAGATGGAAGGAGTGAAGAGAAGATCACTTGAGCGCCAGAGTCCTTCAGAATCCTTCCCAAGGCCTTGAAATCTTTCTTCATTCCCCTCAGACTATGGGAAGCAGCTTCCTCCCCATCTGTCTGGAAGACCAGCAGCGGGTAGTAGTCTGTCGGGTGCACCAATTTGGGGAGCTCTCTAGAGATATCCTTGATCCGGGCTCCGCGTAGACTGCAAACTTCCCTATGATGAGGGTCAGCCCTGCATATTGGACCCTCTGTTCCTCTCAGGAGGGAATTTCCTATTACAATTACCCTTCTTTCCTTCTTATTGGAGGCAGTCTTGAGTTGTGGAGTCAACTGCCTCTTCCTAAGTGACCTTGTAGGCAGGTCTGGCACCACCTCCTCACCTACCTCTTCTTCAAGATCCAGGGCCTCAAACCTATTATGTAGGGGCACCTGGGGAAGCAAAGCAGGCGGGGAGGGGGGCTGCCCATGACACCAAACTGGAATACGCTTCCACCCCTCATCGTCTTTTCGGTCCCCTACCTCTGCCCGACAGTGACGGGGTAGGGGCTGTTTCAGGACTTCCCCCTCTGCCCAAGGAGGCAGGGGGTCCGTCTCTCTGTCTCCTTTTGGGGGGTACCTCCCTGGGGCCTTACTGACTGGCACGCCAGGGTGTTACTCCACCAGTTGATCTCCCTTTCGCACTCCCTGATGGTCCTCAGTCTCTTGACCTCCTCCTTAAGTTTCACCACCATGCTGAGCAGATCTTGCACCTGCTCACACCTCACGCAGGTGGAATGCTGGCCTCCCTCCCCCGGCAGCAGCAGGCTCTGGCACTCCCTGCAGTCGGAGACCTGAACAGCCACAGTTCGGGGCAAAACCTCAGTCTGCGTTACCACAGTCTTTTTCAGACAAGCTCTTTTTCTAGAGCTTGGTCCTCAGCAGTGTGGGACGCTGGCAAAGGTAAGAGAGTCTGACAGGCAATGAGCGATCTCTGCACCCTGCTGCACAAGCTACCACACCCTCTGCTGCAGCACAGTGTGGGTGGGACTCACCCAGGCACAAGCTGGTTGCTCCGCCCTGCGCCTACTGGGCAGCAGTCGCTGCCCTCCCTGAGGCTTTTTCAAGTCAAGGGGAGGGGGTGTGGTCACCGTCGCCATGGGAACGCCCCCCCCGCCACGTCAGCCGCTCTCTCCAATGGCTGCTGGGGCTTCAGGGATCGGGACACGCCGAGAAACACGCTGTCCCTGCTCTATTCCCACTGAGTTTCCTACTCTCTGCTGAACCTCACTGGCTCCAGCTCTCGCTGGGCAAGTATTCTGGTGCTTCCTTGTCTGACCTCCCCTGAACCATGACGCAAGGGCATAAGAAATGTCCTCCTGGGTCCAAGAGACAATTCATCCTTCCCCATATTAGGTCTTTCATAGAATCATTTCAGTTGGAAGAGACCCTCAGGATCATCCAGTCCAACCTTATCCTAACCTAACTCTAGAACTAAACCATGCCCCTAAGAACCTTGTCTAAATGCCTTTTAAACATCTCCAGGGATGGTGACTCCACCACTTCCCTGGGTAGCCTGTTCCAATGCCTGAGAACCCTTTCTGTGAATTTTTTTTTCCTAATATCCAATCTGAACCTCCTCTGGCACAACTTGAGGCCATTTCCTCTTGTCCTATCACTTGCTACTTGGGAGAAGAGACCAACACCCTCCATGCTACAATCTCCTTTTCAAGTAGTTGTAGACAGCAATAAGGTCTCCCCTCAGCCTCCTTTTCTCCAGGCTAAACAGCCCCAGCTCCCTCAACTGCTCTTCATAAGACCTGTGCTCCAAGCCCCTCACCAGCTTCATCGCCTTCCTCTGCACTCTCTCTAGTACCTTGTCACTGTTTACTGCAGGGCAACAATAAACTGTGGCAGATGCTTTCTGTTCCCCACTAAGGAAAGGTAATAGGAGGAAAAGGGAGAGAGACTTACAAGTTGGAAAAGTTTAAAAAAATGCTTTACTAATGCTACTTATAAATAGAGAAAATAATAAAAAGTATACAAAACCAATCTTGAATTTCCTGGGGTAGTGCAGCATCACCTGGCAGAGCTGGCATGGCTCCAGCGGCTGCAGGGCAGGCACCTGGTGTGACAACCTTGAAGCACTCCCCCCATGCTTAGCAGAAAATGGAAAAACCTGGCTGCCCGCTTTCAAGGCGGTGAAAGGGGGGTTTTGTCTCCCCCCCACTGCAGCGATGTTGTAATACTGAACAGAGCAGTCTGAGGGTAAATTTAAAGGCATCCAAAGCAGATCCCTGGTTACAATGAAGCTGGGAAATTAAAACACAATTATTTTTTTAATAGACCTATTCTGTGATAACTAGTTGTAAAAAACTTCCCATTGTTGAGATCATGGGAAAGAAAAAGTTAAGGCTGTTTTGAAACCAGTAGAATGCCAAATAGAAAAAAAAAAAAAGAAAAAGAAGAAAATTAACCTTTTCTGAGAATTCTGTTCAGCTGCATATTCCACAAGAAAATGCTTGGAAGGTGCAGAACTACTTGCTACAGTCAGAACAACAATGTGAGGAAGATGACCAGCTGAAGTACCTGGTAAAGCCAATACTACACCTATAAACAGAACTTTAGCTGGTAAGGCAGAATATAATACTCACATGTTGCCAGTAAGAAGACACATACTATGGAATACCAGTTGGTACAAAATTTGAGAACCATTAATTAGATTAAAAGTAGTATCAAGACACCGTCTAGCTGGAGCAGTATCACAAGCAACTGGGCAAGATACAGTAGAAAAGTTAAAATTACAGTTTAGTTTCTTAAGCCCAGATCAATTAAATCAGACAACAGAAGCCACTTTACTGCCGGGGTGGTCCAAGACTAGGCAAAATCTGAAAGATCATCGGGGAGTCAACAGATGTCCTCAGATTACTGTTTTTGCCCTAAAATCTCCCTGGGGTTAAAGAAACTAAAGACCCCAAAAATCCTCTCCATTATTCTGGACAATTTGTCCTAGTTGAACTCCCCAAGATGGGATAAGTCCCCCTGGTACTAAAAACACATTCAATAAGTATACCTGGGTGGCAAATGATGCCCATGGTGAGGAACATAAAAAAAAAAAAAAAATACTAGGTGGATAGTTACCTCTTTCTAAAGCCGGTCCTTTGGACCGAGTTTTTCTTTTTTCTTTCCTTGTAGGAAGAAAAGAAATATGTTCAGATCTTCGCCTGTCAAAAGTTCCTGCTTCATCGAAGCATATGTAAATGGCTAATTGAAGACAACATGTTATATGGGGTTTATAGAATTTTCAGTTGTCGTAAGCATGTTAATCTTTGTGATCAGTTTCATTTTTATTATAAGTGTCCTCTTGGAGAACTAAATGTTTATAGAATTAGAAAAGAAACACTTATGGTAAAGAATAGAGAAAATGGCCTGGAGCAACTTGTGAATTTTGTGTTGTGGATATATACTGTATGGATGCATTGTTGAACAAGTTTCTGAATGCAAGGGTTTGTTCACCTTTGGAATCCAACCAGTCAGGGTATATGTGTTACATTGCCTGCTTCTGCAGGAGAATGTTTTAGGTTTGTGATAATTAACCTAAACCTTTCTGAAATTCTATCAAAGAAATTAGATTACATCCACCTTGATAAAAATAGCACGTTTTGACCCCTCTGGGACCTGATTCGTTAACCCAACAAAGTCTACTTGGAGTGATTTTGAAAAAACAAAACAAAAAACAAAAAAACCAAAATTTGTTGTGATAGGCCATCCTTTGACAATGGATCAGACCCATCTACTTGTAATCATGCTTCTAGGAGAATTAGTACATGGTGTACCTATGTAGAATGGTGGCCTCCTTACAATTGAGAGCAATTCTTACGATCATGAGTTTATTATTGAATGAGATACTGAATGATGCATTGAAATCCTAGATACAATAGGTCCAGAAATCACCAATTGTGGCGAATGCACCAACTATAAATGAGCTTGGACTCAGAAGACCTACCTAAATATGGAGATCAACTCCAATGATCTACCTCTCTCAACACATACCACGACCACCATAGAAGGGGCAGTACTTCCGGTGTTGTCTCGTCTGTGCTCGACGACGACGGTGGTGATCAGCAGAGGTGGAAACATGGCAGCTGTCTTCCATCAGCAGTCTGCAGGCGAGGAGCTGGTCGGGGCCTCACCTACCCTGTATGGTTCCGGCACTTGCAAATGGTTCAATACCTGCCTGGGTTTCGGCTTCCTCACCATGACCACCATGGGCGGCAAGACCCTGGACTCACCCGTTGAAGTCTTTGTGCACCAGAGTAAGATCCACACGAAGGGTTTCTGCAGCCTGAAGGATGGTGAAGCTGTGCAGTTCGCCTTCATGGAGTCACCCAAGGGCTTAGAGTGTATTTGGGTGACTGTCCTGGGGGGCGCTTACTGCATCAGTAAGAAGAAACCCCAGAGAAAAGACAAGTGCTACAATTGCAGTGAGCGGGGTCACCACACCAAAGAATGCAAGCTCCTTCCACAACCCAAAAGATGCCATTTCTGCCAGAGTACCAGTCATATGGTCACCAGCTGCCCGAAAAAAGCTCAGCAGTACAGCGAACTGCCACAGAGAGTCTGAGTTTTGCATTATATATTTGAGTTATAAGGTTGTTTGTTGTGTTTGTTGTGATAGTAACTCGAATGTTTAATTGAACATTTAAAATTTGTTTGTTTGTTTTATGTGCATGTGTTATTATTTGCCTGAGAGATGGGATTTCTCATGTAGTAGTAGCCTTCTTACCTGTGGTCAAGCCATATGTGAATACTGTTTAGCCAGTGTAAAAAGCTGTTCATAAATATGTATATGCATTAGCATTTTCTCTTTATTTCTCTAATGATTTCTACTATTTAAAAATAAATAAATAAATAAACAAACAAACAAAAAAAACAACTAGTAGATTAAATGGCGGGGCATGCCACGTGGTTGTGCCTGCCTTGCATGGGGGACACCATCAAAGATGTGGTGGAGGCAACCAACCCAGAAGTACAGTTAGTGGAAGCTGCTGAGAAGAGGAAGAAATAGGAAAAAGAATAGCAGATTTAGGTTCTGAGGGACTAACTGAGTGGGAACGATGGTTATTACCCATAATAACTGGATTACTGTTTTTAATGGTTGGCATAAGTATGTGATTTCTTGCTTGATTTCTTCTACCTCTTCCCGCTTTTCTCCTTGTGTCCTTTATGTAAGAATCACCACTCCCGAAGATGATGCTTGTTTGGACCACGGGGTGGCAGAAGATATTTTGAACATAACGATCGCTACCATCGATGAAGCAAAAAACAGTGTTTAAGTCATGGGGTAGTGTGACAACCTTGAAGCACTCCCCCCATGCTTAGCAGAACAAAGACCTTGTTATGCCTAAACGTCTGGTTTTTGTTACTTTGGGAGGAAAAGATAGATGACACCTCATCTTATCTTTCCCGAAGTTTTATGGCCATGGAGGCAGACACCTTGGAAGATAAGGACAATTAACAGTGTTGCTGTGAAAGGCCTCATGGCCTAAATGGGATGGTAGAGATGAACCATCTGTCGGACAACCAACTACCAGAAGAAACCACAAACCAACAGCTACCCCTGACAGGCAAGACAACTCACTTCTGGTCAATACCATGAACTTTCCCCTAGTTTGAAGACCCCAGACCCATTTCCAGATAAAACAACCTCACGTATGATACAGGTTGGCAGCATGTAAATCTTCAACGCGCCCCCCCTCCAGAGGTCATTGTGGGACCGATGTACCTGTGGAGTGGTGATATCTTACTCTCCCTCTCTGTCTCTCTCTCTCTCCCTTTCTCTTTCTGATATCTTAGTTGCCCTCTTCTCTCTCTCTCTCTTCCTTTTTCTTAAACATATAAAGTAATATCATTGTAAGTTCTGCTGCTAAAGTCTTGTTAAGTTTTGCGTTACAGTTACTAATTGTTGCCAATCCATTGTTTTTAGAAGGGTTTTTGCTGTCAATGTATTTGTAAGTTTTGTGGTACTATAACATACTTTTGCCAAGTCACTGATTGCTGTATACCACCATGTGCTTTTAGTAAATTCATAATTGGGCCCCCGGAGTGATTGTCTGTCATTCACTTTGCATTGCCGCGCAGAATTACCCGGAGTTAACTCACACCTGATCTCATCTGTTGAGTCAGAGCACGTGTCACGTTCAGAGTTAACTCATCCCTCATCCCATCTGTTGGGACGGGATAGTTTATTTGGTGTCAGAAGTGGGATATTCTGTGAGAAGCGGTTGGGGAGGGGATAGGAGCCAGAGGCTCTAAAGGAGGACTGATCAGTCTGTGCCGCGTTCTCCGGCAGTGGATCATGGCATGCTGGGTCAAGCCAGGCCTGGACTGCTCCCTGATGTTGAGTTTACTGAAAGATTATAAGACTTGCCCGACTCCTGAGGGTCTTAGGTGGGCTTCTGGATATTGGTCGTCTCCAGATATTGTAACTGAGCAAATAAGGGACTTGGCAAAAGAAAGCAGATTTGAGATCTCTGCTGTTTTGGAAGCAGCATTGATAGCTGCCCCAAAAGACAAGCAAACTGAGCAGGAGATCATTAAATCACTGTAGACAGATTTACAAGCAGAATGGTTTGAACTTCAGCAAGCGGAGAGAGAATTAGCTGATAACAAATGAATCACAGAAAACTTGCAGAACTGTCTGCAAGATGCTTTTTAGTACTAACCTTTTTTTTCTTTGTAGGTATCTGTTTAAATGTATTACAGTTTCATAAGTCTTTGCCTGTTATATGGTACTGAGGCGTGGAATGACCTTACAACCCTTGAGGTTATAAGGAAGGTATGTATTTATTTATGATGCTGGACACACGGGGAATCATTTCACCTAATACGTCTGTAAAATTACAGTACCTGTGAGCTTGGTTAAATGCAGTAAAGTGTTACATATTCATGAAAGTTTTAGGAACACCTATACATATTGATAACCTGTCCCCAAGAAGGCAGTTCTTATTACAATGAGTTCCAGGAAACCGTTTCCATAGTCTCCACCTCCGGCTCCTCCTGGTTGCATCTGCGCAGTGATTGTGAACCTGGGTCCTCGTTCTCTGTACACAGTCACCTTTGGTCCAGTGTGATGAGTTGGTTAGGTCTCAGACTGCTGAGTTGGTTAAAACTGGCGTATCTCCTGTCCTGTGCCCAAGTTTCTGTTATCTAGTTCACCCAAGGATGCACCAAGGATGCACCCAAGGATTATTATCTTTGCAAGGCATCAGTGAAGTCCTGTTTCTCATACAATAAGTTACACAGAGTTAAGCAAGGCTAGGCAATAGTGATGTGGGTTAAAGGGTTAGCTTTCTAAGTGTCAGGTGTTAGTTTTTTATGTGTTAATTAGTTAATTGTCAATTTCCTGTATCATTCCCCCCTTTTCTTAGAGGTTAGTAAATTCTTTTACTAAGGTGATGATTCTTTATCTATGTTTTCTCTGGCCACAGGTAAGAAGGCTAATTCTACCTGAGAAAACCCATCTCTATCCTTAAACAGATTTTTAATGTTAATGCAAAAGTCAGGCTCTTGGTGTTTGTCTACTGCGCTGCTGAGCTCTTTTGGGGCAGCTGACAACCATATGGCTGGTGCTCTGGCAGAAATGGCATCTTCTGGGCTGTGACGGGAGCTTGCATTCTTTGGCATGGTGACCCTGCTCACTGCAGCTGTAGCATTTGTCTTCTCTTTTGGGTTTCTTCTCGCTGAGGTATTAAGCGCTGCCTGGGCCGGCCACCCAGAAGGACCAAAAGGACCACAGGGACCAAAAGGTCACCCAGAAGGTCCAGAAGGACCAAAACATGTCAAGGTGGACATAACCTAATTTCTTTGATAGAATTTCAGAAAAGTTTTGGTTAATTACTACAAATTTAAAGCTCTCTACTGCAGAAGTGGGCAATGTAATATATACACTCTGATTGTTTTTATTCCAAAGCACCAATTTAAAGCGTTCCCCCATGGTTTTATTCAGATCTTGCTCATGCCAATTTTTGTCCCACCCGTGTGCTAAGGTTATGACTGTAAGAAACACCATTTTCCAGGTTGTGCCTGGGTTACCCTTTGTGACAACCTTGAAGCACTCCCCCCATTCTTAGCAGAACAAAGACCTTGTTATGCCTTAAACATCTGGTTTTTGTTACTTTGGGAGGAAGAGATAGATGACACCTCATCTTATCTTTCCCGAAGTTTTATGGCCATGGAGGCAGACACCTTGGAAGATAAGGACAATTAACAGTGTTGCTGTAAAAGGTCTCATGGCCTAATTGGGATGATAGAGATGAACCATCTGTTGGACAACCAACTACCAGAAGAAACCATGAACCAACAGCTACCCCTGATGGGCAAGACAACTCACTTCTGGTCAATACCATGAACTTTCCCCTAGTTTGAAGAAAGCGAGACCCTCGTGATCTCCTCCTTTATAGGGTGTATGACATGTATGGGATTGAATAATCAGTTGGTCAGTTTTAGTCACCAGTTCTGTCGGCCCCTCCTTACAAATGCGCCCCTCTCACTTATGGGATGTGCAAATTTTATCAGTAACCTTGGCTGCCATAGCAATAAATCTAACCCTGGGCCTCTTCTGCATAACATTGCTACCCTTATCAGCTCCGGAGCGCAGTGTCTAAAAGAAAAAAACCATGCAGCCAAATTCAGAAAAGTGCAGCTACTTAGAAGAATTAAGCTGAAAGGAAAAATTCACTAAAGAGGAACTGGTCTTGTTTTTAACAAAACCAGGACATACCTCAATGTCTTTCTTATGATGAGGGGCCCAAAAATGAACACAGTATTCAAGGTGCGGCCTAACCAGCATCGAGTACAGTGGCATAATCACTTCTCTAGTCCTGCTGGCCACAATATTCCTGATATAAGCCAGGATGCTGTTGGCCTTTTTGGCCACCTGGGTACACTGCTGGCTCATATTTAGCTGGCTGTCAAACAACACTCCCAGATCCTTTGCCACCATGCACCTTTCCAGACATTCTTCCCCAAGCCTGTAGCGCTCCATGGGGTTGTTATGACCCAAGTGTAGGACCCGGCGCCTGACTTTGTAAAACCTCATACAATTGGCCTCAGCCGGTCCAGATCCCTCTGATCATATGTTTCTCTTGTATGTGCCATGTGATATTACTCAAGATCATCTGCTCCATGACCTTGCCCGGCACCAAGGTTAGACTGACAGGTCTGTAGTTCCCCATGTTGTCCTTCTGGCCCTTTTTTTAGATGGGTGTCACATTAGAGAACATCCAGTCAACTGGGACCTCCCCAGTTAGACAAGATTGCTGATAGATAATGGAAAGTGGCTTAGTGATCACATCTGCCAGCTCCCTCAGCACCCTTGGGTGTATCCCATCTGGCCCCATAGACTTGTGGGTGTCCAAGTGGTGTAGCAGGTCACTAACCATTTCCCCTTGGATTATTTGGGCTTCATTCTACTCCCCATCCCTGTCTTCTGGCTCAGATGATTGGGTACCTGGAGCACAACCGTCTATTAAAGACTGAGGCAAAGAAGGCATTTATTACCTCAGCCTTTCCTCATCTTCTGTCGCTATGTTTCCCTCTGTATCCATCAGGGATGGAGATTCTCCTTAGCCCTCCTCTTGTTGCTAATATATTTATAGAAACCTTTCTTGTTGCCTTTCACAGTGGTGGCCAGGCCCAACTCTACTTGGGCTTTGTCCCTTCTAATTTAATCCCTGCATAACCTCACAGAATTCTTGTATTCCTCTTGAGTGGCCTGCCCCTCCTTCCAAAGGTTATAAATTCTCTTTTTATTTTGAAGTTCCAGCTGCAGCTCTCTATTCAGCCAGGCCGGCCTTCTTCCCCCCCAGCACGCCTTCCAGCACACGAGGACAGCCTGCTCCTGCACCTCTAAGATTATCTTCTTGAAGAGAGACCAGCCTTCCTGGACTCCTGTGTCCTTCAGGACTGCTTCCCAAGGTACTCTGCCAACCAGCCTTCTGAACAGGTCAAAGTCTGCCCTTCGGAAGTCCAAAGTATCAGTTCTGCTGACCACCCTTCTAACTTCTCCAAGGATAGTAAACTCAAGCATTTCATGATCACTATGCCCAAGGTGACCTCCAACTGACACGTTGCCCATGAGCCCTTCACTATTTACAAGCAATAGATCCAGTGGGGCTCCTTCCCTGGTAGGCTCACTAACCATCTGTGTTAAGAAGTTGTATTCCATGCACTGCAGGAGCCTTCTAGACTGCTGCTTCTCTGTTGTGTTGTAGTTGCAGCAGACATCTGGTAGGTTGAAGTCCCCCATAAGAAAAAGTGAAGCTGCCAAATTAATGTGTACTGTGATTATCATTAACCAGTTTACATGAGATAAATGCTTTCTGACCACCTGCAAAACAAGAGGATATTTTTCAAGTTTTAGAACCTTCTGCATGACAGGAGGGAGACAGAAGATTAAGTGGTGCATTGTTTAGAAGCAAAGTACTTATCTTATATTTAACTAATAATTAATAGATGTATTTTAAGTAAGACACTAAACAATTAAGCAATCCAAGAGCATCCAGTTGCCGGAGCACTTATGGAGGATGATCCCCAGTGTTCCCCAGTGCTGATAAAATAAAAGAATACCACTTAACAGTATAATTGACTCTGCTGTTAAGTTTATTTCTCCATTTGAGCTGGCAAGCCAGCCAGCAGGTCCTGCACTGCCCAGCTGCAGGACCCGTTGAGTCAAGGACTCTCTTGGCGGAGACTTCTCTGGAGAGACTCCTCACCTCAATGAGATCGTTGCGGGGGCAGACAAGGACCTCTGGTAAGAAGGCATTCTTTTCAAAAAAAAGAGAAAGATGACAAAGTGGGACCGGTCAGGTGATTATCTACAAGTTGTATGCAGGATAGCGTATACTGGGTTGCTAACACCTTAAAGGGAGCAGTCACCACTTGTTGCCGCAGAGTAGTTTGTGGATAGGTGTTGGGGGTCGAGACCCCAGCATGGGTTCTGGCCTGCGGCGACGGAGGAAGAAATGCAGCCGTCCAGTGTGAATGATAAGCATACTTCGTTTAATGACGCGAGGCACCGGCTTTTATAGCAAGGCAAGACACAGACCTTTATAACAGTTCTATTTATAGCACTTCTATTTATAGCAGACCCTTATAAGCAGTTCTATTAATTATGCCTACTCGTCAGACACCGATTTGATAGCATACATAATGAGCCCATCCCCTTCTGTGGTTTCTCTGGTATGTGAATTCCCTCGTTATCTCGGAGCTGCCTCCTGAACTTCCTCTTCGTAGAGAGGGTCTCTGGGGCCGTGCCCTTTCTCTTTTAGCCATTCTCCAACAATTCCCCCCTTTTTCTTTTCGGACAAGCAGAGTTTGTCTCAACGTGTGCTCAAATATTCTCTTAATACAGGATAAAACACAGCTTAAACACAAAAGCCGAATAACTGCAATAATCACAATAGCTAACAGATTTTGCAAAAGGTCTTTGACCCATCCTCCCAGTCCCAGCCAGTTCGTCAAACTTTCTAGGTCGAAAAACCCCATATCCTTTTGAATCTTTTGGGAGTGGTCCATAGGTTGTTGAATTTCCTTATGGATTGAAATCTATTTATCTTTTAGGTCCATACAGCAGAGACCATCACATCCTTCACACCCATGTCCTTGAGCTAATAACAAAAGTCTGTCGCAGCTCTACTCTACCGTGTGGCATGTCTTACAGAATCTACATCTAACAAAAGTCCACTTAAAGCCTTTGAAGTTCTGTTAGTTTGCTTAACTAGCCAGCATCCTAATTTTTCTAAAATATTTAAAGCTTTAGCTGTGCCAACACCAGATAGAAGAGATCCTAAACCCCTTACCCCTGATCCTCAAAAATCTACATTATCATCACACTTTGACTCATATACACGCAAAAAGTGTTTTTCTCGTCTTGCTCTTCTGTGATCTATTATCATAGATATATTGGGTGTTAGGAGAGTTAATAGTCCCAAAATACACAGTCCTCCAACAGCATTAGAAGGAATTCCTGGTCAGGCTCTCCACAGATCAAGAATACACCATACAGTCTGTCCCACACTATCAATGACATCCCTCGGATTCTTCTGCGAAGCATTACACCATCGAGTTTCCTTTCTATAGTCACCAATGGTAGCATTAACATTTTGCAGTAACATTTTGCAGTTTTATCCATTCATGCTTTAGCATATTGTCCTGGCACTTTTCACAAACCAGCTGGATACAAGCATCCATGGGCACAGATCCCAGCAATTCCAGTTCCTGTGGTTCAATGTCTGTTTCCAGGAGACAGTTAATCCAAAGTGCCATGTTGGTATTATTACAGTTTATTGCAATGCCTCTGCACCGACCACTATTTGAAACAGTTGTGTGATGCTGCTGTAGTCATCAAGGGCGATGCCAACCAAGCATATGTGGAACAGGTTTTCCGGAGATATCGTAGTTAGGCATATAGAGTCCTGGTCAGTCATGTTGGCTAAAGTACTCCACATGTTACATATACTAATAATTGAATTAATATCTTAAAAGTTATCTTAACCTATTTAAAATATCAATAGCTTAACCTTAATATCCCTTCTAAAACTTTATCAGTTGCTAAACTTAGATTACTATGGTAGAGATATCTCATAATTTTACCTTATCTATGCATTAACTATCTAATCATAATATCACCCTTTTGGATCGCCTGCTGATTGTTCAAATTGCCGTTCTCCACAGAAGGTACACCACCTGCTTGCTAATAGGCTTCTAGACCACCAGGTCTGCGAGAATCTGTAACACTGAATTAGGATCCATGGTATACATCTGAATCAGTCCTCACAACTTTTCTCCCTCCTGTACATCCATTGAATCTTTGTTGAATCCACTTCAATCCTTGGCCTATAATGACACAAACATAACCTTTTCCCCAGGTTATCAATTGATGTGGCCTTCTCCATTGACTAGTGATTTGACCATAACTAATGTAGGTTCTTTCTGATTTAGCATGGTTTTGGGTCACACTTGCAAAGTATTTCATCACATACAATGCTTTTGACAATTGGTTTTGTGGTGTTTTCCCTACTTCTCCTCCCTTTTGTTTTAAAAAGGAACAAAACTAAAACAAAAGCACAGTTCAGAATCAGATACGTGCATTGGACCTTGACTACGTACTCAGAATCATAAATCAAATTTAGAGGTTCCTCCTTAAAAAGCTCTAAGTAATTTAAAGCTGCGCCAAGTTCTGCTAATTGGGTTGAGCCTTCAAAAATTTTTTACAGAATGATGCCAATTGTTATCTTCACACCTCCCAGAATCATCAACAAAAACTTTGCAAGTATGTAAGATCAGATCAAATACAAGTATGGCCTATGACCTGATGCTAAAGACTTGCAGGTTCTACAGCAATTTACATTTTACATTTATGCATGCCAAAAGCTGTGCTGTTAAGAAAACCAGCTAGTGCAATTTATAAAGACATAGATTACAAACTAAAGAAATCAGAATTACATTTCACAAATGGTACATATATGACAAAAGGATCATGGCTTATTAAGACTTAAATTCATTTCCTGCATTTTCTTGATCAGAGTGACAATTGGCATATAACAGTGAGTATATCAGTGTGCTAGCAATCTCATCATACTGTCCCACAATAGCCACAGGTTGTTTCTAGGTGGTAGCTAGAAATAGACAAATCTGCAAGTCCAATCGAATGCAGCCAGCCTGTAAAGTTGTCATAAATTCATTCCTCAAAGTTCCTAACTCTATTTTGGCTGTCATAGTTATTGGATATTGTTTTCCCTTACCGGATTGAAGTCCTGTTTCAGATCTATCAGTGTAGAATTTGCTCTATCGCAACATTGGCTGTTAATAGCATTTGAAATTTCCTTGGAGATTTCTCACTTGCAGCAAGCAGATCTGCACCATCCCAGCAGCTTCTTGTAGGCCATGCAACTAAACAGAATTCTCAGAAAACGTTATTTGAGCTTACAATTTACTTAACAAATCTTAACCTAAGAGAGGTTTAGGACTTTCTGGCAACTATAAGTATTCATGTATTAGAACTTTGTTCCAAATTTGGCATTCCATTTGTCTCAAAAAATGGCCTTTCTTTCGTTTTCTCCCATGACCTCAAACTGCACCCTCGGACTGCTCCATTCAGTATTACATCGCCGCATGGTGGGGAGAGAGAACCCCCCTTTCACTGCTTTAAAAGCAGGCAGACAGGTTTTTCCATTTTGTTTTTCTTTCTCTTCGTGCTGCAGTTTAGAGATAACCAAGGTCACGCAGCTGGCATAATGGCTGGTACAAAGTGGGAGGTTCTGGCAAACTCCTCAGTTACACATTACTTAGCTCCATTTACCTTTTACAATTTAGAGATGTCAAAAAACAGGATAAACCAGTATAATAAACATCAATCCATTATTCTATTGTCCTAGATCCAAATCAGTTCATATTCCAGCAACCTTTAAATACAACTTCATAACTTCATACAATACCAAGTTCACATCCATTATAGCATTTTTCTTTCTTTTTTTTTTTTTTTTTTCAGCAGAGTTTAACACTTTAAATTCTTTTCTGGCCTCAAAATTACTAGATAACAATATAAGCAATTACTCTAATGTGTAAGGATGCAATCCTAAGGTGAAGCGAGGAGGGATTTTAGCAGTGGAACCGGTTCCCATTATAAATATGCAAATTAAAATACTGAGCTCAGATGCGAAAACCAAATACCCAGTTCAAATATGCAGATAGATCACAGTCACACTAATTTAAGACAATATCTCAATTTTTGCATTGCACCTTTGAGCCACTCACTGCTCAGCCAGGTGGAGGTACCTCTGGGTCTCCCTGACAAAAAGGGTCAGTGGCGCCGGAGCCCATCGGCCCCCCCCGCCGGACTGAGCAAGGCCTTCCTTTTTGCTTTTTTTTGTTTTCAGTGTCTCATCTGGTGCGCTACAACTGTCATTCCAAAACCTGGATTCTTTACTTGATGTGCACAAAAAAGCCAAATTTAGTGTACCGAGATGAGAGACAGCCTGTCACAGAATTGCGCAAGTCTGAATATTGGAATAAAGCTAGTACGCTAGAGAGAAAAATAACAGCTACCACATGCAAAATATTTACAATCACATTCACGCAGTAAGGAACTAAATTACTCATGATTTTCTGAATTATCACAAAATGCACATTTTGAGTCAACGGATTCTCATGATTTAACAGACTACGAACTTATCATACCATATAGCACAAACCTACCAAAATTGCAACATACTTAAACAGATACCCACAAAGAAAACAGGTTAATAAGGAAAGAATCTTGCAGACTTTAACAAGTTTTGTGACCTGTGTGTTATCAGTTAACTCTCGCAGCTGTCCGAAATGATTTAATGATCTCTTGTAGGGGTTCATTTTGTCCTACTCTGCTGGCCTCAAAAACAACATTAATTGCAACAAGATTCTATCCTCCGAACACTTAGCAGCCGACACTGATTTCAATATTTAACAAGATCTTCCTTCCTTATAATCCCGAGTGCTTTCCCAAGTTTTAAAACACCTCTCAATACTGATTTTTTAGGAACACAACTGAAAACAATTATTCCTGACCCCATCTTGCAAGTAAAAACCTTGAGAAGAGGGAGGGAGGGAGGGAGGGAGGGAAGGGAGGGAGGCGGGGGTGGGGAACACACAGGTCTGCTTGAAAACAATTAACTCACATTCCTGACAAGCTGCTTGATTTTCAGAGGCGCAATACACGGAGCATATAATATGTACTGTAAAACTCACAAATAACATGTTGATAGCAAACATCAGCATTCTCTACTGCTAATCTCAACACTCGTGCTTCCTCAGCTTCTAAGTTTTCAACCTGCTTACTGATGGCCTCTTGAAGATAGTCAATAAATTGCATGTAATTCTCATTGGAACCCTGATTAACAGTTGCAAATTATTTGGCTGCTTTGTTGGTTTCAGGCACCTCTCTCATAGCTTGATATGCAAGATCTGTTGACTGCCTCAGGATTTCGGAAACTAATCGTGCCTGTAGTTGCGGTGTGTCAATTAGTGTCTCTTCCAGGAGTTGTGGGATACCTGCCCCTTTCAATGAATCCGCATTGTTCTGTCCTAAATGATCTATAGCTGTTACCTTTCACAGAGTTCTTTTGCCCAGTTCTCATCCGGCGACTCCTTCTGCTCTCTCGTAGGGGTTAGAGGGCTGAAAGACAGTAAAAGCAGATTGGTAAAATTGGTAAAAGGACTGATAGTACACTTGTTTACGACTTTAGCATTCTCAGCTTTCACAGGTTCTTTGAGCAAGTTGTCTGACTCCAATCCCCTGGACTTGCTGTTCTCACCAGGGTTAGATGATGGTACAGGAGGCCACCCGCTCGGCATTTTTCCTCCCCCCGCCCTGGACTGCAGCGCTGCAAAAATTCCGGCAGCAGCAGATCGTTCAGCCTTAAGGTCTTTTAAGACAGTCCCATGATTTCCATTGCTGACTCTATCCCATTTTTTCTGCTCTATATTGTCCCAAAGTTCAAGTTTTGAGTCACTAATGCTCATAACAGTCTTTTCAGGTTTTAATTGCTTCACTGTAGTAATTATCAGTTTCCAGGCGGTTACAAGGCCGAGAATATATTTTTCACGGTGACTTATTGCCTTCCACAACACAGTTCCCTTTTTTTTTTTTTTTTTTTTCCCAAGTCCCTATTTGAAAAATTCCTGACAGGTCAGCAGGATACCCATTGCCTCTGCACCAAGTTAATAGTCCTTTGAGGTTCTCCGTTGATTTATCATCATCTATAACCATATCCCATAACACATCTCCTAGTTTTCTCCACTCTCCCTCATCAAACAATAAATCAGGATCCTGAAAACACCCTTTAGTTCTCCTTGTTGCTACTAGACCAGCTAGCTGTTTAACGCAACTATTATCAACCCCCCGCTTTTCTAAAAAGCTCCGTAAAAGATTTAGGGCTACGTTTAAATCCATGCCTCCCCTTATCCATAATAAAATTGGCACGGTACCTCTTATGTTTCTGCTTATGTTTCCGCTTATGTTTCCTCTTATATGTCCTCTTATGTTTCCTCTTATGTATCCACTTATGTTTCCACTTATATTTTCAAGTAATATCCTTGCAGCCCTGCCTGTAGCCCTTCAGTGGCGAACTTCAATCGGTTCAGGCGTCGGAGACGACACACCGCAGCACAGTGTTCGGTCACTCTTGCCCGCCGGTCGCTGCTCCCAGCGCCCTGTCTGTTCCGTCGCTTCGGCCCCGCGTCAGCCTCCGTGGTCCTTGTTAGTTCTTGTAAGTCCCCGTTAATCCTTGTAAGTCCCTGTTAGGCCTTCAAGTCCCTGTTCGGGCGCCAAATGTCGGGGGTCGAGACCCCGGCATGGGTTCTGGCCTGCGGCGATGGAGGAAGAAATGCAGCCGTCCAGTGTGAATGATAAGCATACTTCGTTTATTGACGCGAGGCACCGACTTTTATAGCAAGGCAAGACACAGACCTTTATAACAGTTCTATTTATAGCACTTCTATTTATAGCAGACCCTTATAAGCAGTTCTGTTAATTATGCCTACTCGTCAGACACCGATTTGATAGCATACATAATGAGCCCATCCCCTTCTGTGGTTTCTCTGGTATGTGAATTCCCTCATTATCTCGGAGCTGCGTCCTGAACTTCCTCTTCGTAGAGAGGGTCTCTTTGGCCATGCCCTTTCTCTTTTAGCCATTCTCCAACAGATAGGAAAAAAAAAAATCAGTAACTTCCTGCAGTTTGGACTGCTGATGGAATGGGAGTAAAGAAACAAGATGGCAAAGGCTATCAAGTTAGTGCAGGATTTGAAAGTAATAAATAAAATTACACCCAGTAGTAGCTAACTCTTACACATTGTTAACCAAATTATGAGACAATCAGAAATAGTTTACTGTGTTGGATTTGAAAGATGCCTTTTCTGTCTTGCATTAGACAAAGAGAGTCAGAAGCTTTTGCTTTTGAGTGAGAAAATCCCAATACTGGGAGAAAACCCCAATTAACCTAGACAGTGTTAGCCCAGGGATAAGAACTTGAAGCCTAGGAAGCTCTTCCAGGAAATGGGATTTTGTTATCCCCTCATAGCCACAAAAAACAAAGAAGATTGTGTGCAATGGACTCTAAGTTTACTAACTTTCTGATATTAAGCAAGTATTGAGTTTCCCAACAGAAAGCCCAACTGATGCAGCACCAAATGACTTATCTGGGATTCGAGATATCTGGAGGATGAGAGCCAGGAAGAGAGCAAAAAGAAGCTGTTTGTTGGACACCAGAACCTGCAACAGTAAAAGAGCTTTGGATATTTCTTGAAATGACAAGTCGGTGCAGACTTTGGATTTATAATTATGGACTTTTAGTAAAGGCTTTGTATGAACTTTTAAAAGAAAACACCTCCAAGTTGAATTGGATGGGAGAAGCCAGGAGGGTATTTTCACAACTAAAAAGGAACTGATGAGGGCTCCAGCCCTGGGACTCCCAGATGTCACCAAACCATTTTGCTTATTTTCACATGAAAGGAAAGGCATTTCTCTGGGTGTCCTAGCACAGCAATTAGGACCCTATAAGTGAGCAGTGGCCTACTTCTCTAAGCAATTAGATGAAGTGAGCAAAGGCTGGCCTGGATGTCTTCGAGCTGTGGCAGCTGTTGTACTCAATATACAGAAAGCTCGCAAGTTCACTATGGGACAGAAAATGACTGTGTTACTGTCCCATACAGTCACAACCGTACTCGAACAAAAAGGTAATCATAGGTTATCCCCCTCAAGATTCCTGAAATACCAGGCAGTGCTGTTGGAACATGATGTGAATATTGTCACTACTAACATTGTCAATCCAGCTTCTTTCCTTAGTGGATCTGTTTCAGAGCCTGTGGTCCACGATTGCTTGGAAACAATAGAAGCTGTTTACTTCAGCAGACCGGATTTAAAGCAACAGCCACGGGAGGATGCTGAAGACTCCTGGTTCACTGATGGAAGCAGCTTTGTAAAGCGAGGAGTACGTAAAGCTGGGTATGCGGTGACAACTACCCATAAGGTAATCAAAGCTAAACCTTTGCCTCCTAGGACTTCTGCCCAGAAAGCTGCTCTCACATGAGCTTGAAAATTATCCAAAGAGAAGAAGATTAATATTTGGACTGATTCAAAGTATGTTTTTAGAGTGGTGCATGGCCATGGAGCCATTTGAAAAGACAAAGTTTATTAACAGCACAAGGAAAACAGATTACATGATACTCCAATTGTTGGAAGCTGTGCTGTTACTAGACAAGTTGCCATCATGCATTTCAAGGAGCATCAAAAAGAAAACACTGATCAGGAAATTAGAAAAAAAATGGCAGATTACAGATTATACTGCTAGACAAGCTTCTAAAAAGACAGAGACAGATATGAAAGTAATGTCTCTGATCCCAGATGGCTGTCTTCTCAAACCAACATCAGTAAACTATACCTTGCAGTATGTTATGGGAAATTGTGTTAGAATATAAGATTACAACAAAACTAGTTGGGGACCTGATGCTTTATACCAAGTTTTGATTAAAAGAGTGAATTTATATACTATTTAGAAACAAGTGACCCAGCAATGTGAAATATGTCTTGAAAACAATCTTAATACTGTAAATAGGGTACAAATAAGAACAACTGGAAAAGAGAAATGTACCAGGACAATATTGGCAATTAGATTACTCCAAACTCTCTAGAAAAAGGGGGGTATCGGTATTTGCTGGTATTAACAGATCCCTTCTCAGGTTGGCCAGAAGCATTCCCCTGCTGAACTAGTGAAGTCGGAAAAATAACTAAAGCTTTTTTAAGTGAAATCATACCCCGATTTAGGGTACCCACTGTGATGTCCTCTGATAGAGGGCCACATTTTGTTGCACAAGTAGTTGCATACTCCCTACAAGCCTTAAGCAAGTGGGCAGGTAGAAAATAAAATGAATAATATAATCAAACATTAGTTAAATAAAATTTGTCAAGAAGCTAATTTGAAGTGAAATCAAGCACTACCTTTAGTGCTGCTCAGAATTAGTGAAGCCTCAAGCCAAGGAAAACGTAATTATTTTCTTTCAAGCCAAGAGATTAAGTATATGTTAAGACTTTTTCAGGTCCCCCTTTAGAAGAGAAGTGGAATGGACCGTCCCAGGTGTTGCTGATGGCCTTTACTGCAATCAAGATTAAAGAGCAACCTGCCTGAATTCACTATTCAATAGTGAACAAAACACCATATGAGAAACAGACGTCAGAACCAGACCTACTGCTTCACAGTTTTCTCAGTGTTGATCTTAGTGACTCTAAAAGTATAACTGCAGTAACAAATGTTTTTTCTCCTAGTTAGCTTTTACATGAATCTTTAGTGAAAACTATTATAGCCCAAAATGAACTAAAAGAAAAGTCTACACAGGTTGAGTCTGAAACTGTGAAATATCCCTTGTTGGCATTATTGGTGATAATTATAATCTTGACAATAGTCTTATACAGTATTGAAATATGAGCAATTGCAAATCCTTTGGGGAATAAACTGAAGTATTACATGAAGTCACAAAAAATGATACATCCTGTGGCTAATTTGAATGCTAATATTTTTTACTTGCATGATGCTACAATGTTCTATTTGGTACTGCTGTCAGGTGACATAATTATGCTATACTGCAAGACGAGATGACAATATTTTGTAGATACATATTGCAAAAGAATTTGCAAGTATATTGAAAAGGGGTGGAATTGAAGAGAAGCTGCCAAATAAATGTGTACTGTGATTATCATTAACCAGTTGATATGAGATAAATTCTTTCTGACACCGGCAAAATGAGGGGATATTTTTCAAGTTTTAGATCCTTCTGCATGACAGGAGGGAGACAGAAGATTAAGTGGTGTATTGTTTAGAAGCAGAGTGCTTAGGTTATATTTAACTAATAATTAATAGATGTATTTAAGTAAGAAACTAAACAATTAAGCAGTGCAAAAGCATCCAGTCGCTGGAGCACTTATGAAAGATGATCCCCAGCGTTCCCCAGCACTGATGAAGTAAAAGAATGCCACTTAACAGTATCATTGACTCTGCTGTTAAGTTTATTTCTCCGTTTCACAAGGGCTAGCGATTGGAAGACTTCTCCCAGCTGTCTGCAAAATATTTCATCTGCCTCTTCATCCTGGTTGGGTGGTCTGTAACAGGCCCCCACCAGGATGTCTGCCTTGTTGCCCTTCCTCTTGATTCTCACCCATAGACACTCAACCCTATCCTCATCCTCCTCAAGTTCCAGACAATCAAAACCCTCCCTAACATACATGGCTACCTGTCCTTGTTTTATTAAAAACAAGACCAGTTCTCTTTTAGTGAATTTTCCTCTCAGCTAAGTGCCTTCTAAGTGCCTGAAAATTTTTTCTCGGACACTGTACTCGGTGCTGATAAGAGGACCAACGGAATGCTGAAAAAGCTCATGTTTAGATTTATTACTATGGTGTCCTGGTTTTGTTAAAAACAAGTTTCTCTTTTAGTGAATTTGCCTGTCAGCTAAAGCCTTCATATTAACTGCATTTTCCTGGAGAACCACATACATGTTTTGGTAAACATAGCAACGAGAAAACAGGTCACCAAGAAAATGACCGAGTATAACATTCCATTCACATGAATACTTCATATAAAAGTGGGAGATGATCTCGCCCCTTTTTTTCCTTTTGCTTATGGCCGACATTAGGAGAGGATCTTGCTAGTAATCCCTGTGAACTGAGGCCTAGTGAGAGACTGAATCCAGCTCCGGTTGGCTGCAGAGTCTAATCCAGGACTTTGGGTGCCGGCTTTGCAGTTGCTGAGACTTTCAAGATTGGTTTTGTATATTTTGTATTATTTTCTCTATTCTTATCAGTAGCATTAGTAAAACATTTTTAATTTTTCCAACTCCCTTCTTTCTGTCCTTCTTTTCCTCCTGATCACCTATCCTTAGTGGGAAGGAGGGAGAGGGAGGGGCTGATGGGGGAAGGAGGGGGAGAGGAGATTAACAATACATCTGCCAGGGTTTTATTGTCACCCCGCAATGAAAACCCTCGACATATGGTAACCAAGGTTAACTGCTAATGGGACATATTTGGAAGGAGAGGTGGATGGAACAGGTGACTAAAACTGACCAACTGAGTATTCCATCCCATAATTGTCATACCCCCTATATAAGAGGGTGATCACGGGAGCCAAGCAAGCTCTCTTCAACCATGGTCGACATCTAGAGAGGACCTTGTCTGTCTGCCTACAATCTGGAAGACCTCAGGCCCTGCATCCCTGAAATCCTGTTTCCAGTTTGCTATGAAGTCCCATCCATGACTTCCAGGTGCCTGCCTTACAGCTGCTGGAGCAACGCCAGCTCCGCCCACCCAGCTCTGCTGCCGCTGGAGTGACGCCAACTCTATATCGGGCATTCAAGATTGATTTTGTATACTTTGCATATATTCTCTATTTATTAGTAGCATTAGTAAAACCCTTTAAAACCCTTCCAATTTGAAGTGTAATTCTCTCTTCCTTCCTTCTTATCTTCCTTATCATTTTTTTCCGATCGAAAGGAGGGAGGTAGAGGGAGGGTAAGGGGGTAACAGAGAGCATCTGCCACAGTTTATTGTTGCCTTGCCTTAAACCTCAACACTACCTCACCTCTTCTCCTTCCTTGCCTATCCCTTCTGAAGAGTTTATAGCCATCCATTGCAGCACTCCAGTTATGAGAGTCATCCCACCGTGTTTCTGAGATGGCAATTAAATCACAGTTTCTCTGCTTCACAAGGGCTTCCAACTCCTCCTGTTTTTTGCCCATGCTGTGTGCATTCTTATAAATTCACTTCAGCTGAGCCATTGATTCCACTGGGACAGCAGACCCAAAGGCCTCACTGGCACTACCCTCAGATGCCAGGATGTCACTCTTGGGTGTGTCTCTGCCACATCTGCCCCCAACCCCTTCAAATCTAAAGCCCTCTCAATAAGTCCTTCCAACTCCTGCCCCAGGATCCTTTTCCCCTTTTGAGACAGGTGCATCCCATTTGTTGCTAGCAGACTAGGTGCCATGTAAGCCAACTCATGATCAAAAAAACCCAAAATTCTGCTGGTGACACCAGTCCTGTAGCGAGGTATTGATCTGCTGGGTCTTCCTGTTCTTTTCCTCATTGTACCCTGCAACTGTGGGGACAGAAGAGAACACTACTTGTGCTCCTGATCCCTTGACCATGCGTCCCAAGGCCCTGAAGTCTCTCTTGATTGTCTTTAGTTTTCTCTTTTCAGTTTCATCACTGCCTACCTGAAAAATTATTAGTGGGTAGTAGTCTGAGGGCCTAACCAGTTGCCATGGTCCTAGTTGCTGGCTGGGGTTAAAACACAAGAATTATTTACAGCAGTTTTAACAGTATTTATTATTTATTATGCTACTGTATTCATATATATTATTTCAAGCAAGACTTTTTCCATTGTTGTTTGTTGATTCCGGTTTTTGGACTTATAATTCTGCAGAGTAGACAGTACTGTCCTGTGGGCCGAGGCTGCTGAAATCTATTTACATTGGCCAAGATATGCCATTCACTTTTGCCTTAGTCATATTTTATAACTTGGGGATTAATTATGGTTAGCTCTGCCTGGGTATAAACAGAAAGAAGGGTATGAGATATCTGCTATTCCCATCTACATGGTACAGAGTCCACAATCCCTACTTTCTTTTTCTCTGCCTGCAAGCCTAGACAGACCCATAGACTTCCACAGCTGCTACAGACATCTGGGGAGACCGGGACACATCTGTCCCCTTCTTTTTGCTCCCTCTGAGGGAAGACAGAATCATGACAAACATATTGCACAAGCCCCAGTTGACCCTAGACACTGGCTGGTATCACAGTGTTGGTTAAGGAGGTGATTTCTTGCAATGACGTTGCTGTAGCAGCAAAATCTCTAGCTAAGAGGGGTTTAGACCTTCACAAAAAGGCCCTTGCTGGAATAAATTATTTGTCTGGGTAACAGAGCTACATCAACAAAGGCACTTCCAGTCCTCTGTGGTTTAACCTCACTAACAGACTTTTTTCTTTTGGAGGAACAGAATCTGAGTGGTCTGTCTCTGAGATCTGCTCTCAGGTAGATCAAAAATAAACCTTGAGTGATTGTGAAGGGGTGGAAGGCACCTTGTAGCAGAAATAGGGACCCAGACTGAGCATAAGTTTCAAAACAGTGGTGGCTTTAACTGCAGTCCCATCCCTTCTCAGGAGCACTGGCAAGCTTCTCCCTTAAAGCATGAGGTGGAGGCTCCTTCTGCCTCTTCCAACTCTGAGTTGTCTTCAAGTCCCATCTTCTGTTCCTACCTTGACAAAGGCACTGCCAGTCTGCCTCTTCATATGTAAGGCCATGTCCACGGGTCTGATTTGCTTACATGTAGGTGGACTAATTAAAGAAGTAGCTGACCTACTGTATGCCTCTTTCTTTCCAGCTCCTCCACCCTGGCCTCCATTTCTCTGGGCCAGCATGCTTGGTTTGCACCTTCTCCCACAAACTTTTGTTGCAAGAAACTCTGGGGTTCACTCTGAGACCTCCTTCACTCAGTGTTCACTATTTACCATGCATTTCTCACTACTGGTAAGTGCTGAGACCATGTAAATCTTAAAGAGATTTAAATATCGGGATATCTTAAAGGTCAGGGCTCCTTATGATAACTAATCTTTAATGGAAGCTCTGTTCCAGACAGGTTTCAGATCTTGTCTGAGGCTCTGAAGGCCTTCAGTGGCTTAAGCTGGTTTGCTCATCGCTGTATCAAACCTTACTGCACTGCCCAGCTCCCTTTATGTCTGTGGAGTGTATTATTTTTGTCTTCTTCTCTCCAGCTACTCTGTCTTTTTGTATTTGGTCCCACATATTCTCCACAGTTAATTCTCTGTACCCAGACCTCTTCAGCATGCCAGCCTGTCTCCCCATTTCTGGTCTTTCCAGTTTGCCTGACAATTCAGTCTCTTTTGGTTTTGCTGTCTGCACCTGGTGCACTAACACTGGTTCACTTTGTCAGAAAAGCTGTTGTGTATCCTGATTCATTCCTAGTAACTGTGGTGGAAAAACAGCTGTTTATATCACTTAAATTTTGATTGGCAATTAGCATCTACCTGTCACTATTATTCAGTTTCATCCGGTGTCCCCTTCAGCTATTTTCTATGTAATTTTTTTCACCTGGTTTCCATATGAACCATCTCGCTACATGTCTGTCCAGCCAGCCCTGCCATATATTTGGTTGCTGTCAGGAAAGAACAAATCGAGAGCTGTTTACTCTCAGATAACATTTTGAATTTGGGATTTCAACTGTTCCAGCACTGTTCAGACTAGGGCTTGTATCAGGAATAGTGTGGCCAGCAGGACTAGAGAAGTGATTGTGCCACTCTACTTGGCACTGCTGAGTCCCCACCTTGAATACTGTGTTCAGTTATGGGTCCCTCATCATAAGAAGGGCATTGAAATACTAGAGAGAGTGCAGAGGAGGGTGACAAATCTGTTGAGGGGCCTAGAGCACAAGTCTTATGAGGAGCAGTTGAAGGAACTGGGGCTGTATAGCCTGGAGAAAAGGAGGCTGAGGGGAGACCTTATTGCTGTCTACAGCTACCTGAAAGGAGGTTGTAGCATGGAGGGTGTTGGTCTCTTCTCCCAAGTAGCAAGTGATAGGACAAGAAGAAATGGCCTCGAGTTGCACTAGGGGAGATTTAGATTGGATATTGGGAAAAAATTCTTCACTGAGAGGGTTGTCAGGCATTGGAACAGGCTGCCCAGGGAGGTGGTAGAGTCACCATCCCTGGAGGTGTTTAAAAGGTGTTTAGACGAGGTTCTTAGGGACATGGTTTAGTGGTAGAGTTAGATTAGGTTATGGTTGGACTCGATGATCCTGAGGGTATCTTCCAACCAAAATGATTCTCTGATTCTGTGGTTCTATGATTCTGTGAGAGTCACTGCCTCAAAATATATCTGGGACTCTCCACATGTTGATATCCTTCTATACCATAATAAATGGAAGACTATCTCATAGCACACTGTCGGTATACACCCAGCCTCTCCAGCTGAAGAAAAGCTTTACGGATGTACCTCAAATCTTCAACTGTAGCAGAGATCAAGGGCAAAGAGGATGCTCAGGTATCCTTTTCCTTGGGACAACAGCTAGCTTCCTTGCAAATCCCACCAAACATCCTGTATAGTGGGCAACTGGACTTCAGACATGACTCCTTCCTTCTGTTTTGCAGACTCGGCTTGTGAAAGCTTTTTTTGGAGGTTCACTGCACCATTTTCTTGCAGTTTCCTTGAGACAGAGAGATGAAAGAGGAGATGCTGCTCCTCTCTGAGGGGGTATGTAGCTCCCTGCCATAGAGGAGCTATGGGCCAGGCTTCATGGAGGTCCTGGCTGGGGCATCCAGGTGACTGGCAACCCCTTTAGCAGCCAAGGCAGGAGCATGAGCCCTCAAGGTTTTTGAGTGGCAATAAATCACAACATGAAGATCTCCCAGTACCCACAGGGCAAAGAAGGTGCAACAAATTAAAGATTATGTAATTTGTGTGAAAGACAGTATGGAATAGAACCATGTTACATACAGCCTCTGAGAAAAACAATACTAAAGGACTGTTCAATTCACAAAACTATCCCTCACCACCCAGCAAATATAAATATAACACATTTAAATACCATTATCTGGGCTTGGCATATGTGGAGGCTTTCTAAATGTTAATAGTTCAGATTTTGCCAATGCATGCGTTGAATCTTGTCTACCCACAGCCTTGCAACAATGTTGATAATAATGTCTTTTAAACACTGTGGTTCATCAGGTATAATATCCCCCTTATGGAGGCACTCATTTCAGTTCAGCACCTACTTCAGCTTAGGGATGCAGTCCTTACACTGCAGGGGAGTAACAAACAGCTGGAGGGCAGTACTTAAAACTGTTCCATGCAGGTTTGTGAGAGTCTGTCCTAATTTCATCTTCAATGTAGCCTAAACTGGGGAATATGATCTGAGGTGCAGTGCCTGTGCAGAGGTTTGCACCAGTTAGGTAAGTCAGTTCAGTGTAACCTGGGCAACTGTCATTTAAGAAAAATCCAAGATGCAGCCAGAAAGTCTTTGACATGCTCAGTCAGAGGCTCATGTAGCACTGCTTGTCATTAGTTATTACATATATGAGAGCAGTGTAAAAAAGGAAGAGGCACACTCCAGTTCTTCAGGCAGACAGTGCATGCAACAGCTTTGTCTGTGTTACAATAATTACTACGAATGCTAGACAAGATGAATACAAAGTACTCAATAAGAAAAAAAATCAAGCAATTTCAAAGGAATTAAGTCTTGTGTGATCCAGGGGCCTGCTCTGGGTGTGGCTGTCTCTCCTCCTTAATAACTTCCCGACTTATTGACCATTTTCCGTATCACCTGGCTGGAGGGAAAAGGCCTCAGAGATGAAGTTTCTAGAGGCTTTGTGAAAATAAGCAATTGTGGGAGATTTGAGGGATTTTCTTGAAGTTAATGTGTGGATGGGTTTCTATTAGACGGAGATTTGTTACTGAACTAGCCAGGCCCAAAGGAATTTCAAGGCCACCTCGGAAAGCTGAAAACAGGACCTGCTGTGGGAGTGAGGCAGTTCTACAATAAAAGGACCTCAACAAGATGTAAATCAACAGACCTATTAGCAGTGAGACTCGGGCACATGGACAGCTTGTGAATATGGACAATATCCAATCAGCTAATGCATGCTTGGAGCGTGGACGTGTGATCAGGAAATAACTGCATATATAAGGAAGCTTGTTTCTGTAATAAATGGCTTCGCTTGAATTCATATTGGATTGTGTGGAGTCCATGAGCAATGGGACGCTGTCTTCTCCCACCCTTTTTTTCACTCAGGAAGCACTTGTATATGAGGCTGTTGGGCAGAAGCAGAGGTAGAGGAATAGATAAAACAGATAAATAGATAAAATAAGAGAAGGTATGGAGAGAAGAGGAGACCTGGCTGTTAGCAAGGTCAGAGAGATATGGTGACTCCCTGAGAGCAGAGAGGGAAACACAGTTTTGGCATCTGTAGAGCAGAGGAGGTTTAGGAGAGGATGGGAAATAATGATGATTTAATGAACCTTAGACCAGTTTCTCTTTCAGACTGAATCACTGCCTCTTTGCCTCTGATCTGTTTGGGCCTGGAGTTTGTTACTGCTTGGTCAGACCAGGTGAAGGAATGGCAAACTTGAAAACTTACCCATTTTATCCAACTCCATCAGCTTGCTTAAGAAAAGATACTACTAGTCCCTTCATAAATGTTCATATTCCACATTTAGATCAACCGCAGCACTGCTGTTAAATTATAGGCATCTTGTGGTTCATATGCCATATGCTACCTTATGCTCTCAATGTGTTTTCGAATACTGTCAGATAGTTGAACTGGGTTTAATTCAGTCTGTAATCTGGAGATAAGAAGATCTGTCTCTTGCATGTAACCCATTAAACTATCTAGGAAGGTTTCAGAAACAAGTATTTGGTAGAACAGGCTTCTTAAATAATTCTGTGCTGTGGACAAGGAACCATGACTCATAACTCAAATGAAGGGTATGACACTTGTGCAAACTTTGGGATTTTTGTTTCTGGATTGTTATATTTCTGGATTTTCTTCAAAACTCTTTGTCTCTTCATATCTTCCTTCATGAGATGTGTTTGTCCCAGACATTCCTGGAGAGATGCAAATGTCCATGCAGAAATGGGGCAGTTCTGAGAGGGAAGAATTTGGGCTGTGAAGAAGACACTGCTGTTGCCACCCCAGGGAGCTCCTGCCTGCTGTTAAGGATATCTTGTCAAATATATTCTGCTCCCAAACAAAGCTTGTTGATGTTTGTATGGGAATAGTGGAAGAATGGTGAGGAGGAGAATTGTAAATATGCTCAAGCGACTGCAGCTGGGGTGTAGAAAAAACACATACATCACACTAATTGTTTTACTGACCTTGTGTGCTTGACAAGTAGAACCTCTGTGTTAGATAACATAGGCCTGTGAGAAACTCTAAGGCACTTTTTCATTATGTCTGAGATTCCTGCTTTGTTGTGAGAAAGAGCAGAGCACAGCAGAAGACCGCGCCTGCTTGAAGCCTTGAAATACAAGTGAACACAACAGGCCCAGTGGTCTTCTACCAGGGCTGAATACTGCAGCATCTGCATCTCTGCTTGCGTCACCTCTGCCTGGGAGCTTAATTGCTGTTTTGGAGATCCCCTGGTAGTGAGTTAACAAAAATAAATTTGCTCTTTGCAATTGCATTCGTGGACTCTGGTTGTTCTTGCGACCTGCCTGTGCCAGTTCTCACAATGTTTATGCTTGCTATTGTGTTTATAAGGTTTGTGATTCTGAAACTAACTTATATGTATACATTGACCTCCACCACTGACTTTCTTGGTAGTTACATTTAGTCCAGATTGTTTGCAGATTAGGGGCAAACTCCTGCCCTGGAAGGGTGTTGCCATCATCTTCAGTGGAACTTCGCCACAGATAAGTGACCATCAAAATACACTGAAAGCCCCAAGAACCTTGTTAAAAATACTAAAATACCATTATATTTGTCAAGTACAATCAAGTCTGGTTAATCACACCCTATTTGCAAACATCCAATTTTATCAGTTTAAAAAAATATGTCCAATTTTGTTCACGTCCAATTAAACTAGTTTTTGCTTTGATCTGTGGGATGCTCAGACAATGTCAGTAAACCAAGCATGATTGAATCAGCTCTGACTGTTTTGATCTGGCAAGCACCTTCATATGGAGGCTGATTACTTGGCTATCAATATAATATTAATGGATCCTACAATATATTTAGTTCTCCCTCTATACTTGCCAGAGATTTCCACTGTAATTATAGGACCTGTTGCCTGGCACATATAGAATACCATTAGCCTTGCTATATGTTTTCAGGATTAATAGAGCAGAATCAAATTATGATATATATTCAAACAAGCTTTTCAAAACATATGCATACTGTTTGTTGTTTCTTCAAGTGTGGGGGAGATTCCCTCTCTCTGAGGGATAGCTGCTATGAGCTCTATGTGGGACACAACTTTAAATATTCTTCTTGTCTACACTCCAGTTTACAAAAGTGTTTGCAAATATGGGTCACCACTTTTGCCTGGATTTTGCAACTGAATTGCAGATTCTGATCATTTATAGTTTGGTTGATATAGTGTAAATATCATATGATTTGTTTTTACTTTTCCTGATTCAGAGTTTCAGCAGCAGCTGCTGCAATGTCTGTTGGAGCACTGATGGTTTTTAAAAATAACTGAGTCGACTTCTTTTCATGACAGATTTTAACCAGCACCAAAACTGGTTCACGCTTTAGCCTCTCTCTAACTTGCTTGGATTAAAATGCTGGCAGGACATAGAATCATAGAATGCTAGGGATTGGAAGGGACATTGAAAGATCATCTAGTCCAATCCCCCTGCTGGAGCAGGAACACCTAGATGAGGCTACACAGGAACGTGTCCAGGCAGGTTTTGAATGTCTCCAGAGTAGGAGACTCCACAACCTCCCTGGTGTCGAGGGTTAAGATTGCGGGGTGACAACAAAACCCTGGCAGATGTATTGTCAACCTCCTCTCCCCCCCCACTTCCCCCTCCTCGCCCCTCCCTCTCCCCCCTTCCCACTCAGGACAGGCGATTGGGAGGAAAAGAAGGACAGAGAGAAGAGAGTTGGAAAAATTAAAGATGTTCCACTAATGCTACCAACAAGAATAGAGAAAATAATACAAAATATACAAAACCAATCTTGAAAGTCTCAGCAACCGCAGAGCCAGCACCCAAAGTCCTGGACTAGACTCCGCAGCCAACTGGAGCTGGATTCAGTCTCTCACTAGGCCCCAGTTCTCAGGGACGTCTGGCAAGATCCTCTCCCAAGGTCAGCCATAAGCAAAAAAAGGGATGAGATCCTCGTGATCTCCCACTTTTATATGAAGTATTCACGTGAATGGAATGTTATACACAGTTGGTCAGTTTCTTAGTCACTTGTTTCTTGTCGCCCCTCTCGCGAGATGTCCATCCATGCTTATCAATCAGTTTGCATTCCATTGCTAGGTTTACCAAAACATGTGTCTGGTTCTCCAGGAAAATGCAGTTAATATGAAGGCTTTAGCTGACAGGCAAAATTCACTGAAAGAGAAACTTGTTTTTAACAAAACCAGGACACCTGGGCAGCCTGTTCCAGTGCTCTGTTACCCTCACTGAGAAGAAGTTTCTTCTCAAGTTTAAGTGGAACCTCTTGTGTTCCAGCTTGATCCCATTACCCCTTGTCCTATCATTGTTTGCCACCGAGAAGACCCTGGCTCCATCCTCATGACACTCACCCTTTGTATATTTGTAAACATTAATAAGGTCACCCCTCAGTCTCCTCTTCTCCAAACTGAAGAGACCCAGCTCCCTCAGTCTTTCCTCATAAGGGAGGTGCTCCACTCCCTTAATCATCTTGGTTGCCCTACGCTGGACTCTCTCCAGCAGTTCCCTGTCCTTCTTGAACTGAAGGGCCCAGAACTGGACACAATATTCCAAGTGTGGTCTCACCAGGGCAGAGTAGAGGGGAAGGAGAACCTCTCTCGACCTACTAACCACCCCCGTTCTAATACACCCCAGGATGCCATTGGTCCTCTTGGCCACAAGGGCACAGTGCTGGCTCATGGTCATCCTGCTGTCCATCAGAATCCCCGGGTCCCTCTCCCCTACACTGCTGCTAGTGCGCGGCTGAGGAAAACATGCAGGCCAACTCCATGAGAGTGATAAAGCATGATTCAATTTATTGCCTGAGATAGCATGCCTTTATACCGAATACCATAATTATGCATACTTGTCTTTATCTAACAGACTAAGCACTAGAAGGTTACATTCACTTACTCCCCCTACTTGCAGTTAGCTAAATATACACATTCCGCACTCTTCTGGCCCCTACTTTCTCAAGTTGTTTATCACCTCTTCAAGGGCATGTGGACCCTGCTTTAATTAGTACTTTCCCATTTCCCCTTTTCCCACGGCCTACTAGTAAAGCAATTTAAGGCCTACTTATGTCAACTAAAACGGGCTCTGCTTGTACAGTTGCTTGGTGGGCTCATGTCCACGCTCCTTGAGCCAGCCCCTAACACACTGCTCTCTAATGGATCATTCCCCAACTTATACTGGAACCTGGGGTTGTTCCTGCTCAGATGCAATACTCTACATTTGCCCTTGTTATATTTCATTAAATTTTTCCCTGCACAGCTCTCTAGCCTGTCCAGGTCACGCTGGATGGCAGCACAGCCTTCTGGCGTGTCAGCCATTCCTCCCAAACTTGCTGATAGTACACTCTAGTCCCTCATCCAAGTCGTTGATGAATATATTGAACAGTACTGGCCCCAGCACCGACCCTTGAGGCACTCCACTAGATACAGGCCTCCAACCAGACTCTGCCCCATTGACCACAACTCTCTGGCTTCTTTCCTTCAGCCAGTTCGCAGTCCACCTCACTACCCGATCGTCCAGACCACACTTCCTCAGTTTAGCTATGAGAATGCTGTGGGAGACTGTGTCAAATGCTTTACTGAAGTCAAGGTAGACCACATCCACCACCCTGCCATCATCTATCCACCTCGTTATATCTTCATAAAAGGCTATGAGGTTGGTCAAGCATGACTTCCCCTTGGTGAAGCCATGTTGACTGCCCCTAATGACCCTCTTATCCTTGATATGCCTTGAGATAGCACCAAGGATAAGGCATTCCATTACTTTCCCAGGGATGGAGGTGAGGCTGACTGGTCTATAATTACCTGGGTCTTCCTTCTTGCCCTTTTTGAAGACTGGGGTGACGTTAGCTTTCCTCCAGTCCTCAGGAACCTCTCCCGTCTCCCAAGACTTGGCAAGGATGATGGAGAGTGGTCCAGCAATGACCTCAGCCAGCTCCCTCAGCACCCGTGGGTGCATCCCATCTGGGCCCATGGATTTGTGGATGTTCAGATTGCCTAATTTTTCCTTAACCCAGTCCTCATCAACCAAGGCAAATTCTTGCACCGTCCTGGCTTCCTCTGGGGCCTCAGGGGTACAGGGCTCCTCAGGACAGCCTCCGGCAGAGTAGACAGGGACAAGGAAGGCATTCAGTAACTCTGCCTTCTCTGTATCTTCTGTCACCAGGGCACCCACCTCATTCATCAGTGGGCCTACATTGCCTCTGGTGTTAGTTTTATCTGCCACGTATTGGAAAAAGCTCTTTCTGTAGTCCTTGACCCCTCTCGCCAGCTTTAATTTTAACGAGGCCTTAGCTTTCCTAGTTGCCTCCCTACATCCCCTGACAACAGCCTTATATTCTTCCCAAGTGGCCAGCCCCTCCTTCCATGATCTGTAAACTCTCCTCTTCCACTTGAGCTTACCCAGCAGTTCCTTGTTTAACCACGCAGGTCTCCTGGCTCCCTTCCTTGACTTCCTACATGTCGGGATGCTCTGATATTGAGCTTGGTAGAAGAAATCCCTGAATATTAACCAACTATCTCAGGTCCCTTTACCTTCAAGCAGCCTTGCCCATGAGATTTTCTCTAGAAATTGCTTGAAAAGGCCAAAGTTTGCCCTGCTGAAGTCCAGGGTTGCAATTCTGCTTGCTACTCTGTTCCTGCTGCACAAGATCCTGAATTTCACCATTTCATGGTTGCTGCAACCAAGGCAGCCCTCAACCTTTATCGCTTCAACCAGACCCTCCTTGTTAGTGAGGATGAGGTCCAGCAGTGCATGGGTGATGCTTTTGCAGACACCCACAGCCAGGCAAGTGAGGGCCTGGGCTGGGATAAGAGGCGGATGCTGCAGGAGAAGACATGACAGAGTCTCATCCAGCTGAGCTTCAGGTGTAAAAGCGATCCTACTTAAACCACTGAGAAAAACTCATATATTTAAAGATATGTGTGGCAGAGGAGTTTCCTAGGGGTTAGGACTTTCTGGTTTTAGTCTGATACTTGCTACAAAGACTACCAGAGCCAATTTAAAGATCCCTGCTGCCCCCCACTTTGCAAATATATTCATGATACCATAAAATCGGCAAATTAATAATCTCTTAAAACCACATTTTGGGTTTTAAATGGAGCATTTCTCTATTCGGTACTGGGGCTAGACCAGGGTCTTCTTCTATAGGTCTGCTGCCAACCAGTTGGTCATGCATGGCTTATATTGACAGAAAAATTACATATGCATTACAATCTGTTTAAGCAGTGCTAAGGAACATTCGCTTGTTTCTCAGATACCTGTTTTAAAAGAATATGTCATAAATCTATGTCAATTTTAAGAATAGGGTATGATTACTAAGTTCAGAGATCCTATGGTTACAAGGTTGGATGATTTTTTTAAAGATTACTACCTTAATATTCTCCTAAACTATGAGTTCTATAATTCTTTAAAATACAGTCTAATAATTAGAAATACAGGTATCATTCAGATATGTGATTTTCAACCATTACCATTTTTTATAAGAAATGGAGAAGTAACTTAAATTTTTCTTGTTGTATTGGGTTTTTTTTGTTTTTGTTTTCTGTTGAGAACTAGATCGCTAAAGGTTAGCATTAGCTGATTAAGCTATTTGAGTGTAAATAAGCAAAAGCTTTATATACAGAGTCTTTCTCAGTGGTAGAACACACTTTTTTCTTACTCATATTACTCCAGAGAGCTTGAATTCAGGAACTTGAAGTTTTGCCCAGAACTTGTTATGCAAATTCCCTTTTGACCAGGCCACACCATTACAGACAGAAGGGGAAATGATGACAACATTATTATCTACTGTTTTGAAATACTATTTTTAAATTAAAGGAAATTTGTTGCATTAATACAGACACATGAGCAAGCAGCCTACCATCCCCAAACTGTATGTTGTACTTGACTTTTCACAACATTTACAGAAGGTAAAATTACTAGGTTTTGTGTTTCATTGCTTTTCTTCCATTGAAGACAATGGAAAAGTCTTCCATTAATTTTGTGGGAGCATGACTTGGCCCCTACTGACTTTATTTCTCTCTTTTCTCATCTCTTTCTCTTGCATAGCAGGCAACATTATAGCTTCCATACAAAAAATGCAGCCTGAAAAATAGCACATTGACTAAGAAAGGAGAATGATTTAAATGTTAATGGAGAGAACTGTTACTTTTCTGTACATACTGTACTCTATTAAGTATATTGTTCCCATTATTTTAACACACCAAAGACTTTTTTCTCTTAAAGGTGCTACTTTCCAATTTCAGCTCTTGTTAATAATTTATCAAGTTGAGAAAACGCTGTAAAAGTAATTTACTTCATCAAGTCAGTTTCTCAGTGGAGAAACAGGTTTTGTTTTTTTTTTTTAACTTTGAAGAGTGAAAAAGAGAACATGTCCTCAGATTATGCAGATTTCTCGTAGAATCTGTTTTAAGAATTTATGGCTGAAAATGCTGAAACGTGTCACTTAGGGATTACATAACAGAGGAAAAAGAAGGATCAGAGAACATCCCCTAGAAATGCGGTCTCTGAATTTCCTTATTTTCCTCTGTGTCAACATGGAGAGGCTGTAAGATGAGGGAAAGATGTCCTGGTTAACCAATGATATGTTAAACTCCCTCTGC